>BQNB010048942.1:0-42290 GCA_026074375.1 Tanacetum coccineum | reverse complement strand
TGTGTGTTTATTGGCTTGTCACACTGATTTGTCGACCTCCCCGTGTAAAACCCTAGTTGCGCTCACTACCAGTGCAAGATACCCCTAGATTACCTTGTCAAGCCAATCATGTTTAAACCCTATATGTTTCGTTACACCATTTCGCCTTAGCCTACCATGTAGTCTTTATTTTCTTTGTGATGAAATCTCTAGCTATTTAAGTACATGGTTCGGGGGAATGGAAACAAGAATTATATGCATTCGTGAAAGACTAATCAATTATGATCTATAAAGACCCCCATATGTCATCACTTTTGACGTTGTTCATCTCAAGTGGGGGGATGTGCGTATAATATCAAATGCTGCAAGGGCAATAATAAAAAGGTATAAACTCCTGTAGCATTTGCATGTTTTAACCATGAAGAAAAAGAAGAAAATAGGGTGTAACTAAAAAGTCATCCATGTGCTCAAAAATGTAAAGACGGTGCCAATTAAGTTAAAAATTATGGAGCTAGTAACCCATTATTGCACTAAGCCATCTCAACAAATATAAAGAATGGAGCTAGTAGCCCATTATCGAAGATCAGGTTTTTAAACTCAGACTCTTGGACCTTGGATGGACAGTAACTAGTTATGACAGCCTTAGATTACTTTAGACTATTTGTTTCGTGTTTTTATCTTAACAACCATTGAAAGTGTATCCCATGTCTATCCTAACCCTTTTATATCACCCAATAAACCAAATGTCACCCATGTTGCCTTGGAGATTGTTTAGTCCCTAATTCTAATTGGTGGAGACTTGTGTACTTTCCAAGCTTATGATAGAACACATACTACGTCCGTACAATTGAGTGATCACCCTGAAATTGAACACTTAGATTAGTAATGAGAGTTGAGTGTTTTTTATCCCCTTTTCGTGAGGTGTTCGGCTATGATGTTTTCTAGCATAAGTAACTTATAAATTTATTTCTTTAAGTCAAATTGGGGAAATCTTTTTATGAATTATTCTAAACGGTTCTACTTGAGGGCAAGTAGAAGTCAAGTGGGGGGATATTTGATAATATCAAATAGTTAATACATTTTAATATCAAAATCCCTTAGAAAATGCTTATAAACATGTTATAAATGCCTGAAAATGTTACTTAATTGTTTATTATTAGTTTTTAGGGACCAAGTGAGCATTTTAGCAAAAGACAAGGGATTTGGACATAAAATGCACAAAAGAGAAGATTCCAAGGCAGTTTACGGCGTAACATCCTCGAAGGATTACGCAGTAACACACTCCAACGAAGAAATGAGTCATCACACCCTTTACGGCATAAAGCCTCTCCTACTTTACGCCGCAACATTCAAATTTACAAGAGATGATTTATCTGAGTCAGCATTACGGCATAACATAGGCGACAAGGTTACGCCGTAACATCATTTTATGCCTAGAAGATTGGAAGCTTACGTAGCAAGATTACGGCCCATAACATCCCATAAGTGTTACGCCGTAAACCTTTCAAAGCCTAAAGAGGCCTCATTCGGCTCATTCAAATCACTCACTTTCACCACTTTACACACAGTTCTAAGGGGTGAACCAAACCCCCAAGGTTCGAGGCATTTCATCAGAAGATCTAAGGGATAAGTCACTTACATAATTATTGTATTTAATCGTTCATTTCATCCTCTATAAGAATTATGATGATTCAATCCATGTTTTTATTCATTAATTCTTGCATTGCTGTTACCATGAGCGGCTAAGCACTCCTAGTGCTGGCCTAACCATGTATCTACTATTGTTATGATTATGATTTCCTATTTAATTATGGTTTTGTTAGATATCCTTATAGCCTTTCATTGATCCTCATGTTTTGGTTGTATAGAGGGTGGCTTAGATCTTGTTAATCCTGATATTAGACTTACATTGTTGAACTTGGGATTAATGGGTACAAGGGTAGCTTGACATCTATCCCTAGTGTAGGAATTAACCAAATTACCACCTTTGTCACATTAAATACTTAAAAAGTATGGGAACTCTTTCAAAGGGGGTTAATAATTGGTTTAGATTATAGATTGGTCTTTGGTGTTCGGATTTTAAACAACTGCAAGCTTGGATGGCCCTGCTCGTGTGATCGTAGGGGAATGTGGTATCGCAGAGTAAGTATAGGACAAACCTCAAATAAAAATTCGAGTTTGTTGACATTAGAACCAGTAATAGAACTTATATTTGAACATTGCACAGGAAAATGTAATCGTATCATTGGTAGTGAAATATTTAGGTTAGCATGCCTTTCTCCCTGAATTCTTCTATCTATTTACTTTATTGCATTTACTTTTCGTAGTTCTTAAAATCAAACTTAAAACCATTTTCAAGTCGTAATAATAATCAAATTAGAACTATTTAACCTTAGCTTTTGGGACGACCTCGGATTTACCAAACTACTGCACTACATACGACCGGGTTCTCTGCCCGTTAGTGCGTGTATCGGTAAACAAGTTTTATTAATTTAAATCTTCGTAAACCATTATTCAAAACAATTTATGTATCAGATATTAGAGAACTATCTGAACATTCTCTCTCTTGGGGCAAGGAAGGAAACACCAAAACTAAAGAAATGGATGTTGTCCTTGATCAAATTAGTAATTTTAACAACGAGATGAACTTAATAATTGAAGAGGTTCGAATGGTGCAACATAAGTACGAAAACCCTATAGAAGGGAGGATTTCAAATCTTGAAGAAATTCTAAATAGCTTCATTAAAGAATCCCTTAGAAGGCAAAAGAAGAACAAAAACATGGTTTGGGAAATCAAGAAAAACTATGACCAAACCTAAAAAGTAGAGGCCTCTTCTATCAAAAAATTAGAAAGTCACTTGGGAAAGATCGTTAAGTTAATACAAGATCGGGAAACTGGTAGCCTACCTAGCGCCACTGAAACAAACCCTAGGGGGCAGGCACATGCTATAACAACTAGGAGCGGACTCAATTATAAACCTCCACAAACCCTCTTGAAAATAACTCGCAAACCAAACCTTCAGCTGAAGAAACTAGCACCACAGATAATAGTAAGGAACCTGAAAAACCAGAAAAGGCTACGAAATCCCATGTTCACTCTATTCCTTTTCCTGGACGATTAAAAAAGGAAAAATAAAAAGAATAATTTAGAAAGTTTCTCAAGAAACTTCAACAACTGAGCATAAACATTCCATTTATCGATGCATTAGAACAAATGCCAAAATATGCCAAGTTTATGAAAGATCTCCTTTCTAAAAAAGGAAGGATGGAAGAAACCTCTAGAATAACCCTAAATGAAAGATGCTCCGCTAATCTCCTTAATGAAATTCCTCTAAAAGAGAAAGACCTAGGGAGCTTCACCATACCATGTATAATAGGAAATGTCAACATCAACAAATCCCTTGCTGACCTTGGGGCCAGTATCAGCCTCATGCTATACTCTATGTTTACAAGGTTGGGTTTGGGGGAATTAAAACCAACCCGCATGTGCATTGAATTAGCTAACAAAACAACTCAATACCCGAGGGGAATCGCTGAGAATGTCATTGTAAAAATTGACAAATTTGTTTTCGTGTTAGACATAGAAGAAGACCACAAAATTCCTATCATTTTGGGGCGACCATTCTTGGCCACTGCTCATGTTATGATAGACGTATTCAATAATAAAATATCTTTCAAAGTTGAAACAAGACGGTTACCTTCGACATTGAGAAGTCAATGAAATTTTCCTCTCTTGAGGATGACACTTGTCTCTCTATAGATATGGTTGACCTAACCATCCTTGACCATGCACAGGAAATATTTCCTTCAGACCCTCTGGATTCATTTTTATATGAACCCATCATCAACTATTAGGAAGGTAAAATTATCAACCTATGGGAAGATGATAATGATGAACAGATCAATACATAGATTCAGGGGTATTCTCTAATCAAAACAATGAAGAACCGACTAGCCAACCTACTCTCTTCACTGCAAACACAAAAGAGCCTGAGAAGCAGATCTCGAAGTTAAAAGAACTCCCCTTTAATTTGGAGTATGCCTTTTTGGACAATAACCATGAATTCTCGGTTATTATTTCTTCATCCTTATCTGGTCAAGAAAAAGAATTACTTCTTCAGGTTTTATCTAAGCATAAAGCATCTTTAGCATGGAAGTTTGTGGACATCAAGGGCATCAACCCGTCATTTTGCGATGGAAGACAATTTCAAACCTGTAGTTCAACCCCAACGTAGACTAAATCCTAAGGTGCAGGATGTGGTTAAGACCGAGATAGTAAAATTACTTAACGCTGGGTTAATCTACGCCATCTCTGATAGTCCATGGGTCAGCCTCATACATGTAGTGCCTAAGAAAAATAACAGTAATAGCAAATGAAAACAATGAGCTAATCCCAACCAGGACTATCACAGGATGGAGAGTGTGCATAGATTATCGGAAACTCAATGATTTAACCAGAAAAGATCACTTTCCATTACCTTTCATCGATTAGATGTTCGAAAGATTATCAGGAAATGAGTATTACTGTTTTCTGGACGGGTTCTCCGGATATTTTCAAATTCCTTTAGCCCTAGAAGACCAGGAGAAAACTTCTTTCACCTGCCCATACGGGACTTTTGCATATAGGTGAATTCCCTTTGGACTATGTAATGCTCCAGCTACATTCCAAACATGCATGACATCAATCTTTCACGATATGTGCAAAGACTTTATGGAAGTTTTCATGGATGATTTTTCTATTTTTGGTAACTCTTTCAATTCTTGCCTCACTAATTTATTATGTTGACCAGATATGAAGAAACAAATCTAGTTTTGAACTGGGAAAATTCCATTTCATGGTAAAGGAAGGGATAGTCTTAGGGCATAAAATATCTAAGTCAGGAATCGAAGTAGATAGGGAAAAGGTTGACGTTATTGCCAAATTGCCTTACCCCACAAATATAAAAGGGGTTAGAAGTTTTGGGGGCATGCCAGATTTTACCGAAGGTTCTTTAAAGATTTCTCTTAAATTACTCGGCCCAAGACCCAATTTTTAATGAAGGATGTTAAGTTCATCTTTTCGAATGAGTGCATTCAAGCATTCAATATCCTTAAAGATAAATTAACGACGGCTCCAGTCATTATCGCTCCTTATTGGAATCTTGATTTCGAATTAATGTGCGATGCTAGCTATTATGCTGATGGAGCCATTTTAGGACAACGAATCGATAAGAAGTTTCGTCCGATCTACTACGCAAGTAAGACCATGAATGACGCTCAAGAACACTACACCACTATAGAAAAAGAGCTTCTACCAGTGGTATATGCCTTTGATAAATTCTGATCGTATCTTATAATGTCTAAAACAGTAGTCTATACTGATCACTCCGCCTTAAAATGCTTATTCAGTAAGCAAGATGCCAAGCCAAGACTTATGAGGTGGATTCTGCTTCTTCAAGAATTTACTATTGAAATTAAAAATAAAAAGGGGACTGAAAACTTAGTTGCCGACTATTTATCTAGATTAGAAAATCCATAATTAGAAAAACTAAATAAAGAAGCAATTCGCGACTCTTTTCCTGATGAACATCTTATGGCTATCCATGTTAGGAAACCTAATGCAGATCCATGGTATGCTGATTATGCAAATTTTTTAGTATCAAAAATCATACCACAAGGCCTATCATATCATTTAAGAAAAAAGTTCCTTTCTGACATGAAACATTACATGTGGGATGACCCGTATTTATTTAAATCATGCCCAGACGAAATCATAAGAAGATGTGTCTTCAAAAAAGAATTGCAATAAATTCTTAAGCATTGTCATATGGGGCCGGCTGGAGGACATAATGGTGCCGACGTTGGACATAATGGTGCCGACGTTACTGCCAGGAAGGTATTTGAACCTGGATTCTACTGGCCAACTATCTTTAAAGATGCCGTACGATATGTTCGTGAATGCGATGCTTGCCAAAGGGCCGAGAATATCTCTTCCCGCAATCAGCTGCCTTTAACTAATATTCTGGTAAGTGAAGTCTTCGATATTTGGGGCATCAATTTCATGGGACCCTTTCCCTCCTCTTGGAATAACAAATATATCCTTGTGGCTGTTGATTATGTTTCAAAATGGGTGGAAGCTGAGGCTCTACCGACCAATGATGCTCGGGTGGTGGTTAAAGTCCTTCGAAAATTATTTTCAAGATTCGGGGTACCTAAAGATCTAATAAGTGATACAGGGATACATTTCTGCAACTCCCTTCTTGAAAAAACCTTAAAAATATGGAGTAACACATAGGCTTGCTACCCTTTATCACCCTCAAACTAGTGGTCAAACCGAGAACACTAATCGTGCCATTAAACGAGTATTGGAAAGAACTGTGAATGGAAATAGAAAGGAGTAGGAAGATAAGCTCGATGATGCTCTTTGGGCATTCAGGACCATGTATAAGTCGCCCATCTGGAGTACTTCATTTAGGATTGTTTATGGAAAAGCATGCCATCTTCCGATCGAGATTGAGCATAAAGCGTATTAGGCTTTGACAAATGTAAATCTCGACTTAGACACTGCGGGAAAATATAGGTACCTACAATTGAATAAACTAGTTGAACTAAGAAACCAATCTTATGATCATTCTTGTGCATACAAAGAAAGGACAAAGCATTGGCATGATGCTAAGATTATGGATAAAGAATTTCATGAAGGGGAAGAAGTTCTATTTTTAACTCAAGGTTAAAACTTTTCCCATGAAAGTTAAAATCAAGATGGTATGAACCATATACTATTAGCAAGATATTTCCCTATGGAACTATAGAAGTGTGCGGTAAGAATAGAGTTAGTTTTAAATTCAATAGGCATAGACTAAGAAAGTATTGTGGAGGCGACATTAACTCCATTGAAGAAAATCTTCAATTTACGAAGATGTAGAATGGGCGTGAGTCTAACTTCAAGACTCGTTAATAAACAAAAGTGCTTGTCAGGAGACAACCCGTCTTTTTATCAATAAACTTATTTGAGTTGTTTTGTATATTTCTCACTTTATTTTGCAGGTTCTTTCAGCAAAGAAGTAGAATTTGAAGTCATCTCGACTCATAATCGTATGGTTTAAATACTGCTACAGGCAGCATTTACGACGTAACCATAGCTGTTACGCCATAATCATTAAAGCTACGGCGTAACCTACTTCTGTTTTACACCATAACAAGTTTTATAAAACCACATGATTACGTCGTAACTCTTTTGGTTACGCGTAATCTCTTGCTGAAAATCCTTCAAAAATAAGTTTGAATTAATTACAAAACCATGTATATTTTAAATAAACTTTGTGGGTGTATTCTTTGGAAACCCTTATGAGACTTCACTCGTCCACTTGGGCCACCAAGTGGTTTAAAAGGCTTGTTGCATTCGCTAAATGCAACCGTGATTCCTACGAAAGTGAGTTAGTTTTATTGTATATTTTTTTGTAAGCATTTAATGCATTTAGGTTTGTTAAGTGATTTCAAGGGAAACGAGGTTCCTCGAGAGGTGTTTAATTGGGAATTCATCCTATGTCACCATCATATGAAGCTTAGAGCAATACTCAGGGAGTTTCTAGTTCTAATTCTACTCTTATTTTTGATTTTTCATTTCCTTTATTGTACAATAGGGACATTGTACAAACAAAGTGGGAGGATGGGAGTAGAATTATGGTATGTGCTTAATTACACATACCTTTTACCTAATAAAACGAGCCTAAATGACCAAAACGGACATAAAATGCCATTCTTCAAAAAACGGTGCCTTTCTTTAAAAAAATTTAACATGTTTTTCTTACTGAACTAGATTAAATCTTTGCCGAATGCACATATACCCTTATTTCTATTAGTGAGGATAAGCCTGATGTCCATTTTCATCCATTATTCAAAAATCCACCAAAAATATGAGTATGCCGGTAGTATTTTAGACTTTAGAACTTGGCATGTACATCATTTTGAGACCTAATTGATTAGCAGGAATAGATGGTTCGAGAATAAAGCATTTAGGAATTCACCCAAATAGCCTATATGTGTGTGTTTATCGACTTGTTACACTGACTTGTCGACCTCCCGTGATAAAACCCTTTGTTGCACTCATTATTAGTGCAAGATACCCCTAGATCACCCTGTTGAAACCAATTCGTGTTTTAACCCAAATTATATATGTTTCATTACACTATTCCGCCTTAACCAACCCTGTAGTCTATATTTTTCTTTGTGTTGAAATTTCTGGCTATTTAAGTCCATGGTTCGAGGAAATAGGTTCATATATTTTTGCGCTTTCGTTGAAGACATATCATTATGATCATTGAAGACCCCCTAGTGTTATCACTTTTTATATTGTTCATCTTAAATAGGGGGATGTATTATGTATTTATGACATGAGTATTGTGAAAAAATGTATTAATAAACTCCTTGTGTATTATAAATGTTGGATACGTGTTATAAAACCAACAAGTGTTGAAGATGGTGCAACTATAAGCCATCTAATTTTGAAGATTAGGCTAATATGCTTTGCAGGATCTCATTGTTACATCCAAAGTTAGCCCATTATTGAAGATATGATCAGGTTTTCGCTCTTGGACACTTAGACTATAGATGGATAGTAGCCGGTGATGACTACCTTAGATTATATTTGACTATTTGTTTTGTGTCTTTATTTAACACCAATTATTATGTTCCCATGCCTAATCCCTAATCTTTGGTTTTAGTGGAATGGGGGAATTAAATGCAATCATATATGTTTATTTCATCGTTATGGATGTGTATATGTGATTTGTCGCCCCTGTTGGTGTAATGCTTTAGGTAAAGGATTAAATGATCCATACCCTATATCATTATCCATCCTAACCCTTGGTTTTACTCTAATGGAGGAATTGAATGCAATCATGTATGTCTATTCCATCGTTATATATGTGTATATATGGTTTGTCGCCCTTGTTGGTGTAACGCTTTTGGTAAAGATCGCAGAATGATTCACCTAGTTTAAACCAGTATTTGTTACCCATGTTGCCTTTGAAAGCCATTTAGACCCTAACTCTAGTTGGTGGAGATTTATGTACTTTCCAAGCTTATGATAGAATACATGCTATAACAGTGCTATTGAGCGATCCCCCCGAAAATGAAACACTTAGACTAGTTTGAGAGTTGAGTGATTTTTAATCCCCTTTTTCGTGAGGTGTTCGGCTTTGATGTTTTCTAGCATAAGTAAATTATGAATTCATTTCTCTGAGACAAATTGGGTAAATCTCTTTATAAATTATTCTAACAGGTCTACTTGAGGCCAAGTAGAAGTCAAACGGGGGATATATGATAACATCAATTATTTAATACTTTTTGGTATCAAATTCCCTATCAAAATGCGTGTAATTTTTTCATAAATGCCTGAAAATGGTACTTAATCACTTATTTCTTGTTTTCAGGAGAAATTGAGCATTTATTCAAGAAACATGATATTTGGACCAAAAAACAAGCAAATATAGATTTTTCATGAAATTTTACGGCGTAACCATCCTGAAAAGGTTACGCCGTAACATAATTAAGGCAAGAATGGTCATCACCAAGGTTACAGTGTAATCACATGCAAAGTTTACACTGTAACACATCTTATTATGGAATGATGAGTCATCCAAGTCAGCTTTACGGCGTAACAAGGAGCTGAATTTACGTCGTAACATCAATTTTGTCTACAAAAAGGAAGCCCACATCAGCATGATTACAGTGTAACTACACACAAAGGTTACGCCGTACCAAGTTCAAAAAGTATAAATAGAGCCTTCATTCTGCATATTCATCATCAACCCTTCCACTACAGCATCAAGGGGCGAACCAAGCTTCCAAAGGTCAAAGAAATCCATCTGAGGTCCAAAGGAGAAATCACTTTACTTACTTTTATATTTAATCATTCATAAACGAATCCTGTAAGAATTATGAGTTTTCGATCAATGAATCCCTTTATTATTTCTTATTGATCTATTACCATGAGTAGCTAAGCACTTCTAGTGTTTGCCAGTATTTAATTAACTAGATGTATTGTATTAATGTTTACTGTTTAATTAATCGTATTTATATTAGATATACCTTATAGCTTTTTATAGATCCCAGCGTTATGGCAATATTAAAGGAAAGTATGTGATTCGGTTAATCATTTTTAATGTAAGGCAAACCACTAAACTTAAGGATTACAAGGACTAGAATATGTTGGAATCTACCAAGTGTATGCATCATCTGTCATATGCCATAATTTACCCTAAATAGTTAAAGAAGCACAGGACTCTTTCAAAAAAGTGTTAATAATTCAGTTTAGGTAGAGATAAAGTCTTTTGGATGGTTGGTACTTAATAGCTACAACCAGGATACCTTAACATCGAGACTTTCGAGCAATTGGGATCCATGGAAGTATAGGACATACCTCGAACGTAAATTCGGATCTGTCAATATTAGAACACTAATAAAACGATACTTAGACTCTGCACTAGGAAACATGTTATATACATAAGTATTAATTAACTTAGGTTTAGCGCGCTAGTTCTCCTAATACTTTCTTCTCAAATTACTTTTTCGCATTTACTTTCTGTCTTAATTCTCAAAATTATTCAAAACCATTTTCAAACCTATGACAATTCAAATTATAACTAATTTAAACTTAGCTCTTGGGACGACCTCGGATTTACCAATTCTACATTACACACGACCGGGTTCTCTGCCCGTTAGTACGTGTAGACATTGATGAACGGGTTTTTATAAATTTAAAACTTGTTAAGTTATTTCTTTAAAAGAAAATACGCATAAAAAATGCATCATCCCATCTCCATCTCCTCATTCACAGACCCACCTTCACCAATAGGTAATTTTGTGTTTGGCAGCAAATTGAAATTAGGAAATAGATGCTTGAATTACGTGAGTAGAATGCACCTTGCATTGTAAATTCGATATTAGCATCTTCAAGTAATGGTTTTACATCATTGCTGAAAATCTTGGAAGCAGATTTCTTCCCGCCATATGGATTAAGAAATACATACAGCTTCTTTAGTCGACCTGTTTAATTTTTATATTTTTGGTTTAGTTTAATTTTGTGTTTAATTGTTAAATAGCTTCTTTTGCCGACCTGTTTGTTTTTTTGTTTAATTTTTGTTTGTGTTTGTTTCTGCTAGCGTTGCCGAACCACCTCCATAACAATAGTTGCTACCGCTGCTGCTACTGAACACCATCACATTGCTTTCGTCGTTGCTCCTGTAAGTTAATCTATTGTAGTTTTTTTGTCCTTTTCTTATTAAGTCTACCAAATTTGAAATTGAGACAATTGTATTGCTTAAAATTGTATATATAGTTTGTTGTGTAATTCTACCTTTTATGTACGAAAATAATCAGATATAATCTCTTGTTCTTGTTTTGGATGGTGACCCTATTTTAACTACTTTGTTTCATGATATGATAACAACTAGCTATATGTTTCATAGCTTTGGTACCACATTGTATGCCTAATATGTCGGACAACTACTTAATTTGCTTGTGAATTTATAAATGTGTATAATGTGTTAATGTTGAAATGAGTAAATGATATTTAGAATTTTAGTGATTAATTTCGGAATGTCCCCATCGGAATTTAATCATCCTATAGAAAACCCGTTCGAAATTAATTTACTAGAAATTAATTTTGGAAAGTCCCCTGTTTAGGACTGCTTTTTGTCAGCCAACATGCGAGATGCAGGTATTCCGATCAGTTTGTCAGCCAAACAGTGCGGGTGTTGAAAAAAAATTGGATAAAGAAGTTAAAAAGAAACTAGAATGGTATGTCCTCGACAACAATCCTGAAATTGACACATACAAGATGTACGTTCTTTTCATATCAACTCTTTTACGTAAGTTATATCTTTAATGAGTATACTAATATCATGAACATTTACAGAGAATGTCATATTGTTATGTTCGAGAACGATTTACCGATAAAATTTTCTCCTTGGTTTTGCGACAAGCTAAACTCAATGTATATATAATTTACAAATACAATTTCCCTGGATCGCTTTACAGTTTATTTTTATTTTTTAAGAAAGGCATCTTCGCATAAGGCGTTATGCATTTTTGTCTTTGGTATAGATCTCTACTCTTCGACATGAAAAGCCATATGAGTGTAGTCTTGAACTCCTCGCTTTGTCACATGGACCGTTAAATTATGCAAGTTATTATACCTCTTGTAAAGCTAAAGGTGTGAAGTTTGTGGTTCATAGCCGCGACGAATGTCTAACAACACTATGTTGTATGGTATGTTAGAAGAAAGTTTGGAGCTTCAATATCTATCCTCTTACACAGTTGTGTTGTTCCGGTGCAAATGGTTTAAGACCAATAACACTCCCCGTACCTATTCGACCCGTGCCAGTTTGTTGAAGTTGTTGATGCTTGCGAAGATCCCCCAAAAGTGAGTAGCTAGGCTGGGATGTACTTATGATTTTTGGTTTGTTAAACAATCTATGATTTTAAACTATTTATGTTTATGTCGTTAAACATGTTTAAGTTATTGTTTAAGTCGTTAAACACTTGTAGCAAACCCGGATTTATATGTTGAACACTTGTAGCGAATGGGATTTTAATGTTTAAGTTATTGTTTGTGTTAAATTGGTTTGCATTAAATCTGGAAAAACTAGAAATCTGGAACAGGTTGCGAAAATGGGTGGAAATATGCTGGAATGACCTGGGGAAATGTGGAAATCTAGGTTGTTGTGGAAATAGGTGTAGTCAACTTTAGTGACTACATGTAGTCCCTATAGTGACTCTTACGTGAAGTCACCTAGTCCCTATAGTGACTCTTGTAGTTACTCTTGTAGTCCCTATAGGTCATATTGTAGTCCCTATAAGTATACATTTAGTGACTCTTGTAGTCCCTATAGGTCATATTGTAGTCCCTATAGGTATACTTTTAGTGACTACTTGTGGTTGCTAAAAGCAAGCATCACTTACTTTGGTCAAATAGTCAACGTAGTTTTAGCGACCACGTCACTAAAACTAGTCATTGGTCAAAAAGTCAAAATGTCAAGAAGTCAAAAAGTCAAGAAGTCAACTTACGTAGTCACTATAAGAGAAAAAATGTAGTCTCTACAACCTCTAGGCAAGGAGCAAAAGACACCAAAGAAATACGGACTACTCGTGGTCCCTAGAGCTTGTAGGGACTACTTTCTGGGCTTATAGGGACTACAAATGTAGTCCCTATAACCATTTTTTATTGTAGTGTAATTATCCTTGGCTATAAAACCTATTGCATCTGCATATAACTATAAAAAGCCCAACGCCATTAACCGTTAGGCGGAACCTCTGTCCATAATACATGCAGGCTAGATCTTCCAAATATATAACACCCAATCACTGCAACTTCTGCATACACTTATTAAGCTTAAATTGCATATGCAAGGCGTATATTCAAATTGCAAAGTGCATTGGCAAGAACTTGTTGTCGTTGGCCATTAAAGGTATTGCATTTGCATATAACTACAAAAGTCCCAAATGCCATTAACAGTTAAATGGAATATCTTCCCCATGTAATTGCTATCTCCTAAATAGATAACACCTAATGAATACACCTTCTGCATACCTATCTAGCTAACTACATGTTTATGCATTTTTATTTTTTTGTGCGTAACATAACATGATATAAAAGTCTTAAGTGGCATAAAAGTAACAAAACACAGTCTTAAGTACATCATAATTCAAACAAAGTCTTAGTACCTAAGATGAAAATTCGGGTCATCATCATTACCTACACCTTCAAGCTCAAGCTCCATATGGTTGTTATGCATCCCAAAAGAAAACACCTAACCCTAAATACCCTCGTCTTGTTACAAAAAACCCACCAATGCATAAAGATCACAAAAGCGACTGTTGATCCATTACTCTGATGTCGTCTTCAGTCCTTCGGTTGTTGAGTTTTAGAAAACCCGCCTCTTTATAGATATGGTCCTGGTTTCACCTGTGAGCATTGTTTTTCCTGCATCTTCGAGCTTTGTTGATTCTAACGATTGTGATGCGGCTGACACTATAGAAGAATTAATATGCATTAACAATTAATAAAGACTTGCATTTTTTTAAAGTAGTAAATATGAACATAAGGGTTCAAACCTGTGAGTTCCTTTGTCGGTTCGATTGTTCCATTAATATCGGTAGCTTCATCTAGCACATCATCCATAGTGAAATCAACGGCTCCTGTTTTGCTTGAGGTATTGAAATGAAACTGTAATGTTTTCTTCTTCCCTTCGATTGCTAGTACCTCTGTTGTGATTTGTTAGTTATCTGGTATCTTGAGCTTCTGAACCAGTTTTTCACATTCATGTTTGATGATGCGGGTACTCGGGGTGAAGAAAGTGAACATTGTTGTAACGATTTCATCTGAAACAAAGGCTTTGAAGTTGTACATGTATTTTTAGCATCAATATTCAAATTGTCAGTTTAGTTTTTTCATTCAGTATGTCGCGTCAATTGTGTGGAGGTTCCTTGTAGGTGGGCTCTAGTTGGGGCTCATGATCTGTTAATACAAATATTTGAGTAAAAACGATATTTATATTTAATGATCTTCATGTTTTGATAATAACAAATATAATGCCACACTACGTAAAAGTTTACGTAAACAAGTTATTTAGTCGAAAGTTTACTTGACAACGACAAATCACTTAAGGTATGAATATGGAATTATTAAACATAGTTAATGATCAAAGAAAAATATTATTATTTGCATAAACTTTTTCTAATTAAATGATTTAAACAAACAGATGATTAATTATAAGCTAGTTATGTTAATCATGTAAGACAAAATAAGATTAACCATAAGTGGAAACAATCTTTTTAAATCTTTCCAAATCTTCCCAAATCTAGAAGATCTTTCCTTATTAGTGATAAGAAATATTTTACTTCTAGAAGAATCTATTAAACTAGATTTTTAAGTACAAAATAATATTTTGTTAAGATTTGAGGTTAATCATAAAATGACAAAAACTGTCCTAACTGCACCCAACAGATCAAGCAAAACCAAAGGACGGATCCAGGCTTATGTGGATCCATGGATGCGTGCGATAGCTGGTTGGGACATATTTTGAATTTCAAATGTTGCCTATAAATAGCAAACCATTTTTTTTTTTTTTTTTTTTTTTTTTTTTTATTTTATTTTTTTTATTTTTTTTTTTTTTTTTTAAGTCCTTCATTTTAAGACAACTCTTCATAAATATTTTTCTCTCTAGCTTATCATTTTTCCTATTCTTTGATCATTATACTTGTTTCATAACTCTCAATACAAGTAATCAACACAATTCCTACTCTTTATTAAAAACAACTAACGAAGACTGAAGCTTCAAGTGTTTATTAGTTTAGTTTGTGTCATCACGGTTGTGATAATCATTTATCTTTTATCTCTTGTGTTATGTGTTGTATGTATCATATATGTATGATAGGTTAGTATTTATGCCACAAAATACATGGTGTGTTAGATTGGTTCTATCTCGAAGTAGAACTCGGTATTTAGCTTAGTACCGGAAAAAGTGTAAGTGACCTGTTACAGTTTTTCTCCGTCCAAAAGGAGCTTTGTTGACATAGTAAGAAAACTCTCAGTTGGGTACTTGAGGAGTGGAGCGGGCGAAGAGTATGCTTCGTACACGAGACCACATATAATCATTGTGTCATCGGTTTATCCCTTTCCTATCCTTACTTGTTATACTTCATAGATTACTTATTTATG
The DNA here is from genome assembly GCA_026074375.1 of Tanacetum coccineum. Lineage (NCBI taxonomy): Eukaryota > Viridiplantae > Streptophyta > Magnoliopsida > Asterales > Asteraceae > Tanacetum > Tanacetum coccineum. Next base: position 26,608 of record BQNB010048942.1, on the reverse strand, counting down.
TATTGCTTCGCTATCATATACACTTATGTATATCTCTTGAATTCACATAACTCAACAATCTATGTTTTATTTATAAAATGGTAAAAACTATTACCCCCCCCCCACATCTAGTTTTCCACAATTGTATAGATTGTCATGTTACCCAAGATCTTGTTAACGTATATTTACATTAAAGCTGAATCGATCTATAGATTCTAATAAATACCTAGAAGGACAATGTATGCCAAAGACCGCCACTTTCGAAAGCGGTTTTTAATATATTTGGAAAAATGATTCGAACCTTATGTTCAAGCAAAAGATTAGATCTTTGGCATAAAATCTTGAATGGAGATTTCCACCGGTTCCAAAACAAAAGTTACCTAATGCTTTACCTAAACAAGAAACTAGCTAAAAATAATGAACAATTCCGACGAACTTGAAAAGAAACTTTGCTAAAAATAATAAGCAAAAATGGTTTCTTTAAATGCTTTACCTAAAAAATGATATGAAAAGTTTTTTATGTGTTAAAGTCTAAAGATATTTGGTAATCGTGTTAATCATCACATTAAGGTAATAGCCAAGTAAAGGAAATAAAATTGATCTTCTTGATCAACAATAGATAATTTATACTATCCTTGAAGATAATCTATTTGATAGCGGTTTTGCTAGATTTAACACTATTATACAAGTCTTAAAGCCTTGGATGAAATTTCCTCTAGCAAGAACTATGTTAGAAAGTTTCTTAGGGCTCTACATCCTAAATAGAGAGCAAAGGTCATGGCGATTGAAGAATCTAAAGATTTTTCATCACTAGCTCTAGACGAGCTTATCCAAAATCTAAAAGTACATGAAGTCGTCATGGAAAAAGATTCTGAAATCTATAGAGGCAAGAAGGAAAGAGTTAAGTACATTTCCTTGAAGGCTAAGAAAGAGTCTAGTGATGATGAAACTTTGACATTCAGAAGTGATGACAAAGAATATGCTATGGTTGTAAGGAACTTTAAAAAGTTATTTAGAATAAAGGGTAAATTTGTTAGGCACTCAAGAGAAGAAACGAATTCATTCCGACAAAAGGATGAGAAGAAAGGAAAGAGTAACAGGAAATGTTTTAGATGCGGTGATCCAAATCATCTCATTGGCGATTGTCCAAAACTACCTCGCAACAAAGATCAAAAGGCCTTCATTGGAGGTTCTTGGAGCGATAGCGAAAACGAAGTCGAGGACAAAACTAACGATGAAACTTGTCTCATGGCTCAATTGTCAAATAAGGTAACTCGTAACTCTTCTCATTACAGTGATAATGCTTCTTCTCTTGATAATGATAGTATGCAATTAGAATATGATAACTTGTGTGAAATTAGCTTAAAAATCATTAACAATAATAAAGCTTTGAAAACTAAAACAGATCTTTTAGAAAAAGAAATTTTAGAAATAAACAAGAAAAATAAGAAACTTGAGAAAAGTAAAGAAATTGATATTACGTGTAAGTTATGTCAAGAACTTAAGTTGGAAAACGCTAGACTTAAGGAAACTCAAGTTAAGTTTGTAAAATTTGATAAAAGCGCTAATTCACTAAAAGAAATGTTAAACAATCAAAAGTAATCTAATAGGTCTAGGATTCGATAGTAGTTAAGCGTAGCTCCGAGGCTTTTTCTTAAATTGTAGATAATTTAATTCTCTTCGCGTGGCTGCCAGTATCGCGTCAAACGAAGTTCGTATGACCGAGTTATGACTGAAACAGTGAACAGGTGTTGGGAAGCATTCAGCTTGAGTTATTTCTTTGTTTAAGCTTCAAATCTTCGTGTATTCTTTCATTTTCTTCCATGACACGTACATAGAACCTACAATAGCAAATATACTCGATTAAGTATCGGAAGGTCTTATTATTAACCAATGAATATGCATAAAAGCATTGATAACGCGCATAAAACATGTATAATTTGAGCGTTATCAACAACCAAGACATAACACTCCTCAACCTAGAAGAAACTCTAGAGAACCAATTCACCAAAACTTCTACCCTATGAATTGGAATAACAACCAAAGTTAAAGTTTTGTACACATGGGAAATTGTATCCCATTTCAATATCCCAATCAATTGCAACAATTGCAAGGGATGTACAACACTATCATTTTCGAACCTATGAGATATTGGGGACCAAACGCTTGAATTTGTTTTTATTGAAATAGGTATGCTTGAGAACGTGTTTGGAGCCGGACGAATGGATTAAAGATAGTGGTTGCTCCAAACATATGACCGGTAACAAAAGTATATTCTCTACTTATAAAACATACGACGGAGGTAATGTTGTTTTTGGAAGTAACTTAAAAGGAAAGATCATAGGCAAAGGTACGATTTTAACGACTCTCTTACTATATCTAATGTAGAACACGTAGACAACATAGCGTTTAATTTACTTAGTGTCGGTCAAATTTGCGATAATAAGTGTAGACTCTTATTTACGAAAGAATGTAGTGAAATAATTAAAGATGGTAAAATCATAGGAAACGAGATTAGGAAAAATGGTTTATACATAATGAAATTAGGAAATAAGTCTCAAGACAAACTATGTCTCGCCACGGTAATGGATAACTCTACCTTATGGCATAGAAGACTTGGTTACGCAAATATGCGTTTAATTCAATCTTTGTCAACCAAAGAATTAGTTAGAAACTTATCTAAGCTAAAGTATGATTAAAAAAATTGTGATGCTTGCAAAATTGGGAAGCAAACTCATACGAGTCATGAAGCTGAAAATATGGTTTCCACTAAAAGATATCTAGAATTATTACATATGGATTTATTTGGTCCATCAGCAATCAAAATCTATGGAGGTAATTTATACACTTTAGTAGTAGTAGATGATTATTCTGGATATACATGGACTAAGTTTCTAAAAACCAAAAATGAAGCATTTGAGAAATTTGAAATATTAAGTAGGAAAATTCAAAACCAACTAGGAAGTTCTATAGTAGCTATTAGAACGGATCATGGTCGGGAATTTGACAATGAAGTACAATTCGGAGCTTATTGTGATGCATAACGCATTACTCATAATTTCTCGGCTCCACGTACTCCATAATCAAATGGGGTAGTTAAAAGAAAGAATAGAACTTTAAAATAGATGTCTAGGACTATGTTAAATGAAGAATCCATTCCACAAAAGTTTTGGTGTAATGTCGTAGATACGTCAACTTACATTCTTAATAGAATCTTAATTCAACCAATACTAGGAAAAACCCCTTATGAAATATTTAGAGGTAAGAAACCCTCTTTAAAATATTTCTAAGTATTTGGAAGCAAGTGCTTCATCTTAAATACCAAAGACTATCTAATCAAGTTTGACCCAAAGTCATACGAAGGTGTTTTTCTAGGATATTCTTAAAATAGTAAGGCATATGTAGTTTTAAATAAACATACAATGAAAGTCAAAGAATCACTCAACGTGACATTCGATGAAAGTTATCCTCCTACTAAATTGTCACCATTGGTTGATGATGATGTTGGTGAATAAAAAGCTATATAAAATAATACTAAAGTAGTAAACAATAGTAATAAAGAAGATGAGTCGATAGAAGTTGACAAAGTCGTTAACATTAAGGAGTCCAAGGATCATCCATTAGAACAAGTCATAGGTAATCTTAATCAAAGGAAATTAAGATCACAAGCCTAAAATCATAGTAATTTATTTTGTTTTATTTCTACCATAGAACCCAAAAATGTAAATGATGCATTAGGAGATGAAAGTTGGGTTATAGCTATGCAAGAAGAATTAAATCAATTTGTAGCTAATGATGTTTAGGATTTAGTCCCTCTACCCATGAGTCAGGCCATCATATTAACAAAATGGGTCTTAGAAATAAATTAGACGAAAATGATATAGTATCTAGGAATAAGGCTAGATTAGTGGCATAAGGATACAATCAACAAGAAGGTATAGATTATGATGAAACATATGCTTTGGTAGTTAGGTTAGAGTCTATTAGAATACTTCTTGCTATTGCTTGTGCAAATGACTTCAAATCATACCAAATGGACGTAAAAAGTGCTTTTCTAAATGGTTTTATAAACGAAGAGGTTTTCGTTGCCCAACCTCCGGGTTTTATCGATTTTGAAAAACCTAATTATGTGTATAAACTTAAAAAGGCTTTATATGGTCTTAAGCAAGCTCTTAAGGCTTGGTATGATAGACTAAAAGCATTTTTATTAAAATACGAGTATTCCATAGGAATGGTTGATAATACTCTTTTTACAAAGAAATTTAAATCGCATCTTATTATTATTCAAATATACGTTGACGACATTATATTTGGATCCACGTGTCAAAACTTGTGTGATGAGTTTTAAAAAAGCATGCATGACGAATTTGAAATGAGTATGATGGGGGAGTTAAACTTCTTCTTGGGTCTTCAAATTAAACAAATGGAAGACAGGATAATTTTCAATCAATCCAAGTACATCAAGGAGATGTTAAAGAAGTTCAGGTTGGAAGATTCCAAACCTACCAAGACACCGATATCGACAGAGATCAAGCTCACTAAGGACGATAAAGCCGACTCTATGGATAGCTCTAAATATCGAGGTATGATTGGTAGTTTACATTATTTAACCGCAAGTAGGCCCGATATTATGTTTAGTGTTTGCTTATGTTCTCATTTCCAAGATAATCCTAAGACTACCCACTTAGAAGCCGTTAAGCATATATTTAGGTATATTTTAGGGGAACTATGCACTTAGGATTATGGTATCCGAAATGAACCAGAATAGAAACCATAGTTTATGTTGATTCTGACCACGCGGGCGATTGCGTTGATCGTAAAAGCACTAGTGGCGTTTGTATGTTCACGGGATGTTGTTTAACATCTTGGTTCGCTATGAAACAAACGGCCCTTGCTATCTCTACAACCGAAGCCGAATACGTCTCCGCCGAAAAGGCGTGTCAGCAAGCACTATGGATGAAACAAGCTCTCATCGACTACGACATACGCCTCGACGACGTTCTGATTGTGTGCGACAATAAAGGCGCAATCGACTTAAGTAGAAACCCCGTACAACACTCTAGAACTAAACATATAGCAATACGCCATCACTTTCTTCGCGACAACGTCCAAAAGGGTAACATTTCTATCGAGAAAGTTGCATCCGAAGATAACATAGCCGACATATTAACTAAACCCTTAAAACGTGAAGTATTTAATTATTTAAGATTAGGATTAGGAATGATGGAACTCATCATGGATAGTGATCCTCCATCCTCTCAATAATAATCGTAAGCGGAAATCTAATGAAGTAATTAATCATTATTGAAAAGATATTAATTCTCATTACATGTTCCAATTACAAACTTCCGACCATGTACATAATCATGATTAGAGTTTTACTAGATAAAGAAAATATCAATAAAATGACCATAGATATTTTCAAATCTATATGTTTGGTCAATACATGAAAATACGAAATCGATTGAAAAAGAAGAAAAGAACAATCATCGAATTACAATTCACACTTGTGTTGACGATGTTTTTGTTGAGTCTAAATGTTCATAATGTTTATGTTATTAGCAATGGTCAAATATATGCTAAATGTTAACACACTCCTAGTAGGATCGACTACGTTGAAATTCCATCGGGAAATTCACGACAAGTTGCACAATTCACTCATAACTTGGACGTCGACTCTGAAAATTGAATCACGTATCCCTAATATATATATATATATATATATATATATCAGACTCCAATTGCCAAAAACATAACACCATATCTCAATTTGGTTTAAAACCAACTTTGTTCGTTTTTAAGAGTGTCACGGATCTACGGATCCACCTTATTGGAGATCTGTCCCTACTTAGGGAGATCCGTATGACAGAAAACGCGGGTACTTACCAGGTTTAAACCAATTAGGACCACAAAAATTCATTATCCAAAGCACTGACGAACCAAACTTCTAAAACCCTTAAACAAAAATTACAAAAATCGGCAACTAGAGAATTAAACACAAAGATCATCAACGAATCATCAACTATAATCAACAATTGTAAGTGATTTCATCTTATTTTCTTTTTAATTTTGAGTCTAGGGTTTTGATTTTGCACTAAACCAAACAATTTAGGAATTTTGATTTTTCTTACAATTTTTGCACAATTAGGACTATGATATAGTAATGTATAACTATTATGATTCCTGTAGACATTAAGATTACATAATTGAAGGAGTTAGTGAAAATAAATTTTCGACAAAAACCCCAAATTGTAATCTGTGAATAAAAACCTCACGTTTAGGAATTTGTTTTTCAAAACAAGTGTTGTTCAACTACATTGTTAATACAATGCAAAAACGTCTTTCTTCATGCATCAAGTCTCATGAATGTTCATAAGGAAATGTATAATTTATATGCATCTTTCGTATCATTCGACTAGAGCAATATCAAACATAGGTTGTGCGTTAAGGTTTGCTTAATACTAGTAGTATTTCTATTTTTCTTTTGTCCGAGTCAAGCAAACTGCACATCCATATCTCATCCATATAGTCACACATATTAAACCATCTACATTATCTTTCGTTTAAAATATTAAGTCTTCTTAATTTGATTTATAGGCGAAATCATGCCACAACTAAACCAAAAGGATTACCAACGTACTAAAGCTTACCTACCTATAATTCATTGCTCAAAAGCAATGGATGAAGAAGTTAGAGAATCCTATCACCGTCTTGAAAGCTGTCTCTTCCATGAAGGAAGGTTCGTCACTCAATCTTTCATCGAAGTAAACAACATGCTTCCAACCTTTCAAGCCCTAGGTCTTGAGTCTTTTCTCACTCTTGATGAACCCATTTGTCCTAGATTCATAGTTGAATTCTACCATAGTCTTGAAGTTAAAAAAGATGAGGAGAAACGTCCTTACATTGAGTTCAAGCTTGGTCAATTCACTTTCAAGTTAGATTCATCTCAACTCTCTTGAATTTTTCAAACTCCAAAAGTTCTAGAAACCTTTTACACAATTAAATGGTCACTAGATTCTCTTGATGATCATCCTAATAGTTGTTTCTTTAGCCCTAAGCATGACCTCGTCAAAAAGAACATCACCATTCCTAGAACCACTCAAAATCAACTTCAAAGAGACCTCAACAATCTCCACATAGATGATATTCATCCCGAACTAAAAGGATGGGAACTATTCTTTAGGGAAAAATTCTTTTGTACCATTGGCGATGGAGATTATGTAAACGCATGTACTGCATACATGCTTTACTACTTAACCATCAAAAGAAAGTTCAACCTCACTTCAATGATTATTTATCAAATGGAGGAAGTCAAAAATAAACGCAATGGTCCCATGCCATTTGCAATGCTTTTAACTCGTCTTTACAATCACATCCTCTAAACAAACCCTTAAGCCATTGTCCCACTTGCTAGGTTCACATTCCATAAGCGTGTCATGAATCCTTTGGACATCTCAAGGAATCCTACCAAGGAAAAGGGAAAGAGAGTCGCCTCTCCCTTAGCCTCCTCCTCTTCATCTTCATCATCCGATGAAAATGAATCACCATCACTCTTAGAATTTTATGAGGAACTTTTCGTAAAAGAGGACCTAACAGATGCCCAAAGAGAAAAGAGAGGAATGTTTAAATGCTTGAACCGTTACTTTGGGACCATCACCAAGTATTTGAAGAATCAAAAGTGATTGATGGATATGTGTTGCCTTTATGTGGTTGTTTACTATTAGTATTGTGGATACTATAATTAGGATAATGTTTTCCAAGAAAATTTGATTATGTGTACTGAACTACCTATGACTATGTTATGAACTTTGAAGCTTGCATGCTAGTTTGTTAGAGTTTTGGATGCAAAAATGCAGTTCTGGTCAAATTTTGGATACCACGGATCCACAATATGGTCGATCCGTCTGTGATATTATATGAGATTTTAACTTTTTCTACTTTATCTTATAATCATGCTATATGATATTATATGAGATTTTAAACCTTAAGATTAAACATGTTTTCCATATAATCCAAGAACCATTATACAAAACACTTCACCAGTTTCACTATATAATCATCACCCTCAAACACCATTTTCTTCACATTTCTCACAATTCTCACATACAAACCTTACTAGTTCATTACTATGACTAGCTCTTCCAAAACAAGTTCACCAAATTTTAAGAGAAAAACCGCAAGAATGAGTGTTAAGTATCCAACCTATGTCAATATAACATCCTCTAGTGAGCAACATCAAAATGAGAAAACTCCATCACCACCTCTTAGAAAGAAATCCCTTTCACCACCATAAGCTCCATCCAAATCCATCTTTAGCAAGAGTACACACTATACCTCATCATCATCTCCAAGTGAGTCTTCAACAACCCAAACTGCAGTTTCACCTCTACCCAATACTCCGTGTTTGACATCACCACTAAAACTTAAATCTCAAAGAACTTCAACCAGCTAGCTTCATCACAAAACGACCCTTATGTTCAACTATGAGACAATTGCCACCGGGCCCTTCCAAATCACTTCCCAACCATCCACGAGTCTACACAATCAATCCACCCACCCCAATTTCCCACACCACATTGGGATTTGACCCCACTACCATCAACTCTCCATTTGTTTGTTAACATTAATCACAATACACCTTACCATCAACAACATGCACCTCCGCCTTGGAGAACATACACACATCCACCACCAAATCTTAGAAATCAGGTTTATCTAATCCTCCAAAACATCCTTTAAGATTTGTCATCCAAATGACATGCCTCACCCTCCATAACATGGTTTTGTCAAATGTAGTTAGCACCACAAGGATTAGATTCCAAATGCTCTGAAACCGTGTCAACTACATGTTCTCATACATTCGACACCACCTCGGCTCTTCATCAAACCCACCATACATCCCGCATTAGCCACATGGAAATTTAACCTCACTCTTTAGATTATATGAGAAAATGATATTTATCCAAAGATTTAGGATCTTTAGCTGTTTTCTTTTCTAGTTTAATTTTATTGTCTTTTAGGCTCTAAATCCAAATTTTATGTTAATTTCCATTATAATGGATTTAATATTATTGAAATTGTTATGGTAATTTTTGATTGCGTATTATGATATATGTGCTTGTGTTGTTGCCATATATATTTTCTTTCCTACTAACTTTGTTTTGTAGCACGCATCCATAGCTCAATTCCTTGGCTCCCCAAGCAAGGGGGAGCATACACAGAGGGGGAGCACTTGCAATATAGTCTTTAAATCTTTTACTTTGCATTCGACACCAAGTCACTTAGCATTCGTCAAAACAAGACATGCAAGGTTCGCCTCTTCAACACTTTTTTCTTCGAAAAAAAGGTGAGAAGAGATGTAAACTCATCCACTAAATACTTATTAATTAACTTTTAAATACACATGAGTTTATATTTTGTCATCATCAAAAAGGGGGAGATTGTTAAAACAAATATTCGCGTAAAAATGATATTTTTATTATTTAATGCTCCTTCTGTTTTGAAACTAATCAAATATAATGCCATTCACGTAAAGTTTCGTAAACAAGTATACTAATCAAAAAGTTTACTTGAAGACGACAAATCACTTAAGGTATGAATATGGAATTATTAAACATAGTTAATGATCAAAGAAAAATATTATCATTTGCATAAACCTTTTCTAATCAAATGATTTAAACAAACACATGATTAGTTATAAGCTAGTTATGTTAATCATGTAAGAAAAAATAGGATTAACCATAAGTATAAACAATCTTTCTAAATCTTTCCAAATCTAGAAGATCTTTCCTTATTAGTGATAAGAAATATTTTACTTCTAAAAAGAATCTATTAAACTTGATTTTTAAGTACAAAACAATATTTTGTTAAGATTTGAGGTTAATCATAAAATGACAAAAACTGTGCCAGCTGCACCCAACGGATCCAGTAAAACCAAAGGATGGATCCAGGCTTAGGTGGATCCGTGGATCCATGCAACAACTAGTTGGGACAGATTTTGAATTTCAAATGTTGCCTATAAATAGCAACCTTAAGTATTCATTTTAGACAACTCTTCATAAATATTTTTCTCTCTAGCTTTTATAATTTTCATATTCTTTGATCATTAGAACTTTTTATAATCCATTACAAGTGATCAACTCATTTCACTCTTTAGTGAAGAACACTAACGAAGACATGAAGCTTCAAGTGTTATTAGTTTAGTTGTGTCAATCACAAGGATGTGATATAATTTATCTTGTTATCTCTTGAGTTGTTTGTTGTGTGTATCACATATGTTTAAGAAGTCATATTTAGCCACAAAATACATAGTGTGTTAGATGGGGTTCTACACTCAAAGTGAGAACTCGGGTATTTAGCTGTATACAAAAAAAAAGTGTAAGGACGTGTACGGATTTTCTCCGCTAATGGACTTTTGACATAGTGAAGAAAACTCTCAAGTTGGGTACTTAAGGAGTGGAGTAGGACGAAGAGGAGCTTTAGCCGAACCACTATAAATCATTAAATCATCGTTGAAAATATCCTATCCTTACTTGTTTATACTTCGTAGATTACTTATTTATTTATTTGCTTCGCTATATATACACACGTGTATATCTCTTGAATTCACATAAGTCGACAATCTAAGTTTTATTTATAAAATAGTAAAAACTATTCAACCCCCCCCCCCTTCTAGTTTCCACACATTTACTAACCAAAATCAATATCCAGTTGACACAAGCTTGATTCATATAGGATCTCGCAAGTCACCTATCGTAGTGCTGTTTGATGAAGACACTGGAAGGATTTCCATTTGTCACTGTGAATACTAAAGAGTATCACTCCGAATGTTCTGGCAGAATCACAAGGATAATGCGTAGGACTCTTGTTAACAGCTTGTGAACTTAATGGTGTTCAATCAAGTGTTTGTCATGAAATGTGTCCTAATGAGATTTACTTCTTGATCTCTTAGCTCTAGACTCGATTTATGCATTTTGGTTTTAGTGATTGGAGGCTGGAGCAGACTGCCACCTATTCAATATCAACTAACTCAGAGTGAGAAAGTCAATAGAAGTCGTGTGTATCTCCATAACAAATGAGAAAAGTATATGTTGAGAGAAATTTGAATGGATGGGAAGGGTTGTGCAGTGCATTACTGGGTCCATGATGTCTTGTCTTCAATACCAGAATTCATCTTTGTGAAAACTGATAGCATATGTATTTACCCGGTTTTTTCCTAAAGTGTGTGGAGGGCTTCTTTCTTTTCACCCTTTATCCATACATTTCTTTTTAATTCTTCAACCCCTTCAATGCTTACCAAGACGTCATTACTAACACCTTGTTCTGATTGTTTCAATGTTAACTCATGTCTTAGTCGACATTATTCCCGTTTCTTATTCTTCTCTAAATCATACCTAAGGATTGCTATTTCTAACCATAGATTGTCCTTGAGAAGATTCCTTCGGTTCTGGTTGGATCATAGGACTAATACCTAACCTAACCACCTTATGACTTCAGAATCGTCGTGAAATTAATAGGTTGTTGGGTATAAGATGATAACCATAAAACTATTGAAAATCAATCAAAGTGTTTGATAGACTTATCAAAACGTTTGACACTTTGAAAGTTTCATCATTTGGAAAAACTCCCCTTCACATGTGCCTCGATAAACAAAAGTGTTTCGCACATTTAGGTAAGAGTATAAAGCACTTTTGAGTCTTTAGATCACTTATTATGTTCTAGATCATATTTTAATTACATTTCTCCTCTTATTTTAAACACTAAGTCACTTAGTTTTGAAATACCAGGTGATTGAAATTTTTCATGAAAACTCTGTGGGGAGAAAATTGTTAAAGCATGAATTATGTGGAACTTTTTTTCTTGCTCTCCCTCAAGTTTACATATGTTTGACACCAAATAAAATGATACCATGTTGTAAAAAGAGTATAAAATTGAGGTTGAGACAGTGTTGAGCACACAATTTTGAAAGATTATGAATTGTCATTGAAGAATTATTAAAAATTGTGCTCAGATACTTAATCATCCTATAACAAACATTCTAATGAGTTGTCATGATTATTACTCAGTTGTTATTAAGAGATGTTTTATAATGTTTTGAATAGATAAGAATTGTCACGTAAGGATGTATTCAAAATCATTAAAACTTTAGTTTTTGAAAAACTCCCCCTCAACAATTGACTCATTTATAAAAATGATATCATTTGTTAGAAAATGCTTGTCTTTGAAAACTTTGTGAGGGATGGAGTGTTGAACACACAATTTTGAAAGATTTTGAATTTTCATTGAGAAATTTTTGAAAAATTGTTTCCAACTTTTTTGAAAAACCATATGTTAGAAGACTTCTCTTCTAACACTAAGGATAAATGTACTTATGCGTACACTTTCCTTTTCTTGAACTCAAAACTTTGAATGTCTTGTAAGAACTGCTCAAGACCGAGAAAAGTTAGTTTTCTCGTCGTGAGGATATGTTATCTTTAAAAGATAAGCTTTCCTTTATTTGAAGTCCGGGTTATGTATTGATGTATACATAAGCCATTAAGAAAATTAGAAATGACATGTTTTGAAATGTTTGAACTCTTGCTCGAACTTCATTTACATACCTATGTCAATGTTAATTGAAATTTCTAGGTACGTAAATGTTATCGATTCCAAGAGACATGTCAAGAAGATTTTTTTGGGAATCTTTTTTGATTTTTTGATTTTGTATTTTTCTTTTTGAAATTTATATTTTTGTATTTGGTTTTATAGGTTTTATATTTTTGTATTTTGCTTTTTCAAAAATATTTACATGTCGATGTTTGATGAATATATCAAGCAGATTCATTTGCCAGAACCTCCAGTTCTGCTGGAGCCAAACATCTCATACCAATTCGTCAGACGAGATACTGAAACCTATCTTCTCAGTTCTGACAAAATACAATTCAATTATACCACGTTTAACATGTTCCTTGATAAAGTGGTATCGACTATGGATGTGCTTGGTACGGGAGGGTTGCACGTTGTTTCATAGATTGTCTATGCTGAATTAGAGTCGTAGTATAACGGTATTTTATTATAATTAAATCCATAATCCTTAAGTTGTGTGTTCATCCACATTACTTGAGCACAACTTGCAGATAACGCCTTATTGATTTCCAGCAGCAAAATGAAGATGTACATGAATTTTGCAATCTTGGGTATGGTGTTTGGCCTGATATTTCCTATTGTCATAATTGTAAACGAGTACCGTTAGTGTTCTATATCTACTTTAATAGTGTTTAGATTTGTGTAGGTAAAATGTACTAGGAAGTCGCTGACATGTCTTTGGGTTTTTCGGTGAACTTTGTGCCGTCGTCTTCACTCCGACCATCAATATTAAGTGTCGTCATATATTTTTTAAGGTTTTTAATGAATTGGGGTTTAATTTATTGTTCATTAAAAATGAATTGGGTTTTACATAATTTTTTGCCAATTACTTATGAAAAGTCAGGGGTTTTGTTTGTGATTTTTTATGTTTGTTCTCAGAACGTTTTAACAAACATAATGTAGATATGCTTTTGGAAGATTAGTTAAAATAATGGCAGATTTAGTGATTCATTTTTAAAGATATACCAAAGTTGTGTTGCAAAATTAGATGGCAAATGATTAGGACATCAGATGTTACAGTTGCTTTGATACATAGATGCAACAATGAGCTAAAGAGCATATCCAAACACAACTTATTGCTTATTTAGGTATTTCTCTAAGTGCATATCCAAACACACCAATATATAGTTTAGGATTCTATACAAAATGGGATTGTCTAATGTACTCTTATAAACCAAAAACCATATTCTATGGATGTTTTTTTCTATGCGCATAATAAGCTTCAGAATCTAGCCGGACAAAATCAAAAAGTTATTGAGAACATATGATTACGGGTTTAATAACATATATGATATAATATATATATATATATATATATATATTTTTATAATATATATATATATATATATAGCTACAAAAACCAAATACACAAATAATATCAAAAGTAGGTTTTCCGTTAAGAAAAGAAAATCACTTAGGAAAAAGTGATACCAAATCTCCCCGAGTCCGTATCCCGACGAAGCGTGAATTGAGAATCGGTTAAGTTTGTGATCGCGTGATTTGAATAGTCAATATTTTGGGGTTTTGATTCTATTTCTACTAATGAAAGAAAAAAGTAAATAAAGGCAAGCAAACAAATAAGGCAATGAATATTTAAATCTAAAAACGATAACGGGAATCCTAAAAACGCGACAAATAAGCAAGTAAATCAATTTAAAAGCCCTAAAAAGGACATTTTAAATTTCTAAAAGTCTAAAAGATTAAAAATAATTGTTAGAAAAAAGAATTTATTTTTATTGATTATATTTTAATTTTTTATGAATTAAAAACTTTTTTAATCAAAAAAATAGGATGTAAAAAAATATTTAAACTAATCCTAAAAATTTCTGAAAAATTACTGAAAATACTTGAAGATTTACTAATAAATTAAAAATTAAAAGATAAAATAATCAAACCCCTAATAAGCATTGCAAAATAAATGCTGATAAGTATATAAGCTAAAAACTGCAAAATGTGTTTAAATAATTATGTGTGCAAATGTTTAACAGAAAAATCCCAAGGGAAAGTTGGTGTAGAGAGTGTGTGTTAAAGTGTTGGGGGTTAAGGTTGAGGTCCCAGGTTCGAGCCTGGGGCTTCCCTATACTCCCAACATTTTTATTTTTGAATTTTTCTTTTTGGAAAAGCTTTTTACCACTAAAATAAGAACTTTTAATAAATGAACTTTTTAACAAAACTTATTTTTAAGCTAAGTTAAGCACAAATTAGGTTGACAGTTTTGCTTATTAAACTCAAAGGCATTTGTCAAAACTGATAGGCTTCTTTTTAAACTTAATAAGTAACTAGACCCCTAAATAAGCAAAAACAGACCAAGTCCTAAACCTAATAAGCACTTAGGATCAAAAATTAACAAACAAAACAAACTAAAAAGAACTTAAAAAGCAATAAGAAAGTTGACACAAATGAGGACTATTAAAGGACACTTGACAGATTTTAAGCTAAGAATTAAGACACTTAAGCACTACTCATAAGCTAATAAATCCCAAACAGATTAAGAATGGACTCTAGTAAGCACATAAAAGCAAAATTTAAGCAAATAAGAAAAAGAAATTTGCTAGAAAAAGTTAAATGAAAATGGCAGTTTGGACTAATAACTATGTTTTTGGTTTTTTTCAAAGGTTTTTAACTGACTAAAAGAGCTATTGCAGGCCTAAATTTAAGCTAGTAAAAGATGTTTAAAATCAAAAATGAGCTTAAACAGATTGAGCTTGTACCCTACTGAGCTTATGTAATGAAAATCAAAACCTAAAACAACCTTTAACTGACCTAGATTTAAGATCTAAAAACTAACATTTAAAACTTTTTAATAAAAACTTAAAACTTAAACTTAGACAGATTTAAACAAAACCTAAAGAGACAATAGCACACTTATACCAATTCATTTCTACTTCATTTTGACCAAATACAAGCATGAAAAATGCACTAACACGCACCCTAATCAAGAATCCTTAGCAAATAAGCTTGTTATCAAACACTAGACACCACATAATCAAACCAATGATGAGCTTACACTTAAACTTATGTTTTAAAACCAATTATAACTTAAATTTTCTAATAGATTTTTTAGGCTAGATATATTATGCTTATCCAATTGATCAAAGGTAAATAGCAAAAAAAAACCGGCATAATACTCAAGTTAGTACTGCTAGTGCCAAACACCCCTTAAGTTTTAAGAAAACCATATTTAAGCTTAAAACTTTTTTAAATAAGTTGTAAAAACTTAAACCAGATTAAGATCATAAGATATTAAGCACATTTAAGAACTCAACTTAGAGAAATAAGCACTTAGATATAAGCTACACTAATGAGCATAATTTTTTGGTTTTTCTAAGCAGTTTTGACTAAAAAAATAATAAAAGCTTAAGACAGATTAAAAGAAGCTATAAACTAGATTCAATAAGCTATATTAAGACAGATTGAGCATAAATAAGCAGGAATAAGCACAAATAAGCAGATTTATAAGTAAAACAGTTATTAAGCTAGAAAGGAGAAAAAGAAGAAGTACCTTTGTCCTAGCTAAACAGGAACTAAAATTGCTCAAAAGAGCTTTTCTACAAGCGCCAGCTTGTTGTAAACAAGTTGGTGAGGTCTAAGAGCCTATCCATAATTGGCTTATCATCCAAATAAAAAGCTGAGGTAATTTGTGGGTGGAATTAAGGTGAAATACTGACTCAGTTAAGCTTTAAGGGCTTAACTAAGTACAAGCTAGCTTATGAAGTACAAGGAGCTTATTGAGGCTTATTAAGTAGAATCACAAAACATTATAAGCTAATTTGCATATTAAGTAAAATAGAATTTAAATATTAAAAGTAAAACTATAATTTTATTAATATAGAAAGAGTTACAATGCTTGAAAAGTAAATACAGTGACAATAAGCTTTCAAAAAACTACAATACGCTACTAAATTAAACAATACACTAAAATGAGACATCTATCTCTGTCTGAGGCCTCTTCTATTTATAGTGAAGATGTGAAGGTTCTAGGTCCTTGAGACGCTCCTCATCAACCAATCATGGCCCTTCAATCTTGATTATTCTCTACGCAATCATTTCGAGCCCTTGGATCATGTGCCTGCAATCATTAACCAATCATTGTGCTCAGGATTGCCAGCTTGGCTAAATGGGGTGTTGTCAGGCATTTGTCGGGCTTCTAGAAGCAATTGAGAGCGTGGGATTGGGTGAATTGCTTTGAACCCGCCACTAAAGCTTGTTGCTGTTAAAACGAATGGGATGGAGGAGGAGATCTATAGTAAATTTGACTTGGGGTTTATATATCTTGACTTTGACCGGGTTTTAAGATATTTGGGCTTTAGATATATGGGTTTGGTTTTATGGATTTGGGCCAGGATGGGATTAAAGGGATTAATGGTTTTAGATTTTGGGCTTTTTAAGTTTTAGGCTTTTATTAGTATAGATACCATAATAATGGACTGACCCGACCCAATAAATGGGTACGGGTTGGCCCATTAAGGATGTATACGCCTTTGGCTTCGGTTTTCCGTGCTCTTTCCATTCCCGTGCTCGATTTTGTCCGTATTGGCTTCGTTTTTGTCCTTTTATTTAATATCCGTACCTGCAAGACACAACGCCTTTTTATGTCATTTCCGTTCATTATTGGTCTTTTTAGCTCGTTTTATTAGGTAAAAGGTATGTGTATTTAAGCACATACCAAAATCCCCAATACTAAGCTATTGCCGTGTCCTCACGCAATGTCATAAATACACACTTAGAAAACTAAAAATTTCAACCCCCTTAGACTAATTACCTCGAAAATTAGCTAAGTGTTCATCTAAGGGGAGTAAGAAATCACTAGTTTTGAAAAGCTCCCTGTTTTACCATTTTTATGCATTTATTATTATCATTCATACATATCATAACTTTTCGGGACAAGAAACACTGAAAGGATAAATTTATCGTCCTTGATTTTTCACCCGCCCCAAACCAAGCTTAAAAACAAAATCATTGCTAAATACAAGTTAAGATGCTAACACTACTCATAAATGCTAATTGTGTATGCATAGCTACTTTCCGCTCCCTTATTCTTAAATCCACTAAAGATTTTATTATTATTATTGGTGACAAATTAATTAATGTCTTATTCATATAAAGTAAATCCGGTTTAGACCACAATTATTTTGAAATCCTTTCCTAAAGAGACGATATAGTGAGAATAAGGTCCACATTAAGGTTCTAATATCACACGATTTAGGGGTTATCCTATTTAGATAACCCCGGAGTCGAAATTTAGCTTTATTATTATTATTATTATTATTGCAACATTATTAAACCTCGGTCCTTTAAACAACTGCCACATCGGTATGCGAGCCGACCATGGTCCAGGAGTCTTATTTCGACCTCGGTGATCCTCGACCTTTTTGAAGGCTGCAACATCGGTTGTGAGCCGGCAAGATGCAGCAAACTTTTATCAGTCTCGGATTATTACTATGTGCCTTATTTAGAAGACTGCCACATCGGTTGTGAGCCGGCAAGAGGCAGTAAACTTTTATCAGCCCACAGTTTTTATTATTATTATTACTACCTCCACCCTTTAAATGACTACCACATCGGTTGTGAGCCGGCAAGAGGTAGTGGTCTTATTTCGGCTTCGGTTTATTACATAATTATTATTATTATAGCCAAATTTCAAGTCCTGTGGTCTTTTAACTACCTAGACAACGGTAGCGAGCCGTCAGGAATCGGTAGCCTATTTCCCCACAACACTGACAAAACCTCGATGTGTACCTTACTTTCACCAGAAGGAATCTCTACGAAGTGATTTAAACTAAGAATCGCAAAAACCTAAAGTAACTTTATTTATTCAACAATTATATAACGTTTATTAAGCTAATGGGAGCAAAAAGCCACAATTAACCTCTATGAGCCTAAAAGAGATCCAACTACTCTATGTTTAGCATCTAACTTATATAAAACTCTATCATTTTTTGTTCTTCGCAAATTTAAAATCTTTAATAAAAAGATCCGCGAATGCTTAGTCTAATAAAACAAGCTTTGCATATTTAAAGTCTATCATGGAAACTTGCAAACTCTTGGCTTTTTCAAGCTAGAATTCGCGTTTTAAAGCTTCTTGTATAAAAGACTAGCAAAAGCTTAGATTTATATAAGTTAAGGGGCAAGCTAGAGTGCAAATGCTCGATCAAGTCAAAATTTATTCCTTAAAAAGACAAAACTACGTGTCAAAACACTTATTAAATTTTTAAAAATCTTTAAATTTTGGCATATTTTTCTATTTTTGGTGAAAAACAGGGTTACGTGAAGACAAGGCAAATGCAAGTAAGATCAAATCGAAAGATCCCCCATACTAGAACTACACATTGTCCTCAATGTGAGACTGTCACCCCCAGACTAATTTCAAGGCATAATCCAAATATTAAGGGGTCTCTACGCAAATCTAAAGCCGTTTATTAATTATGCTAATAGATAAATGTTAAATAAATAAGATCTAGGATATCGGATTCCCATATATAAGCATGCGAAGGATTGAAGATCGAGTGAACAATGGACAAAACCACGAGCACGAGAGTCTTCAAAATTCAAGCAATCCTGGACAAAAAACACGAAACACGAGAAAGGAAGAGGTGAGCCTCCTTACATTACACTTATTCATTATTATACTACTACTAGGGATAAGCATGGGTTTCCACCCGCGAAGCGCTTGTTTTTGTTAACCGAGTCACGAGCCTGACTCGTCCCCGAATTTAATGGTCCATGGGGAAAGTTTGGAGATCCGGGACAACCATCGGTGGTATGTCCCCTCCAAAATAATGTTTAAGTCTATGACCGTTCACCTTAAAGTTTGGTCCATCGGTTTGAGATAACTCAATGGTTCCATAAGGGAAAACTTGAGCAATGGTGAACGGTCCAGTCCAACGGGTTTTGAACTTTCCTGAGAAAATCTTTAATCGAGATTTGAAGAGAAGAACCCGATCACCACGTTGAAAACGCGGTTCTTAATCTTGGAGTCATGAATCTTTTTCGTTTTCTCTTTGTAGATTAAAGAGTTCTCGTAAGCTTGATCCCGGAGTTCATTTAATTCATTCATTTGAACTTGTCTTAAGGTTAAAATTGCAATGTTTTAAGGCCCAATAGGCCTTGTGTTCAAGCTCGATAGGAAGATGACAAGCCTTTTCGTATACTAGCTTATAAAGAGTGCACCCGATGGGTGTTTTAAAAGCGGTACGGAAGTCCCATAAAGCATCATCTAACTTATCGGACCATGAAGCATGATTTTCACCTATGGTCCTTTCTAAAATACGTTTCAAATCACGATTTGAAACCTCCACTTGTCCACTCGTTTGTGGATGATATACGGTAGAAAGACCGTGGTTAACTCCATACTTAAGCATGACCTTCGCGAATTGGTCATTACAAAAGTGAGTACCGCGATCACTAATTATAGCACGAGGAGTTCCAAATCAGGCAAAAATAGATTTCAAACATTTAACAACAACTCGAGCATCATTAGTGGGGAGCACTTTTGTTTCAACCCATTTAGACAAATAGTCGACGGCTACGAGAATGTATTTGTTCCCTCTAGAAGACGGGAATGGGCCTATAAAGTCGATGCCCCATACGTCAAAGATCTCGCATACTTAAATTGTATTTTGAGGCATTTCATATTTTTGCGAGATTTTGCCTTGACGTTGACAAGCGTCACACCGTGTGACCAAGTCATGGGCATCTCGGTAAATAGTCGGCCAATAGAAATCGGAATCAAAGACTTTCTTAGCGGTGTTGTTCGCACCATGATGTCCCCCGGTGGGTCCATTATGGCAAGCCGTGAGGATATCAATGGCTTCTTGGCCTTGAACACACCGTCTAATCATTTGATCCGCACAAATCCTAAACAAGTAGGGGTCGTCCTAAAAATAATGCTTAACTTCCTTAAAGAATTTTTTCTTTTGTTGGGACGACATCCCTTTCACAACAAAATTCCCAGCATGGTAATTTGCAATGTCGGCAAACCATGGGGTACTAGAATCACCACAAAAATGTATCATTCCTAGGGTCTCGAGAGGAAATGTTTTGGTAATTTCCTTTCTCATGAGATCACCTTGATGAGGGTTTTCTAATCTTGATAAATGATCGGCCGCGAGATTCTCTGCTCCTTTTTTATCACGAATAATGACATCGAATTCTTGGAGTAGGAGAATCCACTGGAGCAATCTCGGCTTAGCATCTTGTTTAGCAAGAAGATACTTAAGAGCCGAGTGGTCCGTATACACTATGGTCTTTGATAAGACTAAGTAAGGCCAGAATTTCTCGAAAGCATACACCACGGCTAATAATTCTTTTTCCGTAGTCGTGTAATGTGCTTGAGCATCCATCATAGTCTTACTTGCATAGTGTATAGGCTGAAAATGTTTGGTCTTTCATTTCCCCAAGACTGCACCTACCGCATAATCACCAGCGTCGCACATAATTTCAAATGGTAGGTCCCAGTCGAGGGCAACTAAAATTAGGGCTTCGGTTAACTTTTTCTTAAGTATATTAAACGCTTCAATACATTCTTTTGAGAAAATAAACGGAGTTTCATTT
Source organism: Tanacetum coccineum (assembly GCA_026074375.1). Taxonomy (NCBI): domain Eukaryota; kingdom Viridiplantae; phylum Streptophyta; class Magnoliopsida; order Asterales; family Asteraceae; genus Tanacetum; species Tanacetum coccineum. The sequence continues at coordinate 5,452 of BQNB010048942.1, read as the reverse complement.
TCAAGAAGATGGGTCATCGGCCGGGCAATTTTAGAAAAATCTTGAATAAATCAACGATAGAACCCAGCGTGACCTAAAAAACATCGAACGCCTTAGACGGAAGTCGGATGAGGGAGTTTAGCTATAACATCAACTTTAGCTTTGTCGACCTCAATCTTAGACTTTGAAATCTTATGTCCTAGAACAATGCCTTCTTTTACCATAAAATGGCATTTCTCCCAATTTAGAACTAAATTAGTGTCTTCGCACCGTTTTAGCATTTTGTCTAAATGGGAGAGGCATGAGGAGAAAGAATCCTTGAAGACCAAGAAATCGTCCATGAAGACTTCCATTGTTTCTTCGATCATGTCGTGGAAAATGGCCATCATGCACCTTTAGAACGTGCCCGGAGCGTTACATAAACCGAAAGGCATACGTCGGTAGGCAAAACTCCCATAAGGGCAAGTGAAGGTGGTCTTCTCTTGGTCTTGCGGGTTAATTGGAATTTGAAAATATCCAGAAAATCCATCTATAAAACAATAATATTCGTTTCCCGCGAGTCTTTCGAGCATTTGTTTCATAAAAGGCAACGGGAAATGGTCTTTACGAGTGGCATCATTAAGCTTTCGGTAATCTATACAAATACGCCATCCGGTAACTAACCTAGTAGGAATCAACTCATTATCTTCATTTTCAACTACGGTCATACCACCCTTTTTAGGCACACAATGAACGGGGCTCACCCATGGACTATCAGAAATAGGGTAAATCAATCCGGCATCAAGGAGTTTGATAACTTCCTTTTTGATAACCTCATGAATTTTTAGATTTACCCTTCTTTGATGTTGAATCGCCGGTTTGAAATCGTCTTCCATTAAGATCTTGTGAGTACAAAAACTAGGGTCGATACCCTTAATATCAGAAATTTTCCATGCGATGGCCCATTTGTGTGACTTAAGAACCTTTAAAAGGGCGGCCTTTTCTTCATCTTTTAATTCTTTAGAAATTATGACGGGTAATTTATCAGTTTCTTCTAAAAACACGTATTCAAAATGAGACGGTAAATCCTTGAGCTCAAGATCCGGAGGATCATCAATAGAAGATTTAATCATTTTAATTTCCTCAAAATGAAGTTCTTTCGGAGGGAGAGGAGATGATGGATCGTCATTTAATAACTTCTCGAGTAGAAGAAGGTCTCCCTCTGGATCAAAGTCGGCATCATCAATTCCTGGTGGAATTGAATCATTTGTAAGACAAGCTTCGATTTCTTCCAAAATGAAGTCACCTCCCTCAAAAGGAGTGAGAGAGGGAAAAGAAGTAGAAAGGATAGGATCTAAAGACAGAGTGGGATTGCCACTTTTAGAACTATCTGAAAAACCGAGCACTTCTTGAGCATACTCCTCACATGAAACGTCGATGACATCGATTCGATTAACCGATTTAGCATTATTGTAGGAGTATCTCGAAGTTTGACCAACTTTAAAGGTTATGGCTTCATCATCAACTCGGAGAGTTAATTCTTCACCATAAACATCAATCAAAGCATGTGCCGTCCTCAAAAAGGGTCTCCCAAGAATTAAGGGAACCCGAGGATCAACAACATAATCAACGACTACGAAGTCGGCCGGAAAATAGAACTTTCCTACTTTTACAAAGACATCTTTGGCAATTCCGGATGGACTAGTAGTTGATCGGTCTGCAAGTTCAAGAATCATTCGAGTAGGAGTAAGTTCGGGGAGTGAGAGCTTCTTCCATATGGAAAGAGGCATCAAGTTGATGCTTGCACCAAGATCGGCCAAGGCTAAGCATTCAACTATCTCCGGAAAATCGCATGGAATAAGAAACTTGCCGGGGTCTCTAAGTTTTTCGGGCAACTTTTTTAGGATAACCGCCGAACAATTCTCATTCACCGGTGTTTTAGCTAAGTCAAACAATTTTTCTTTGTTATTAAGGAGACTTTTAAACATTGAAGCAAATTTCGGCATATGTAGAAGAGCATCCGCGAAACTGAGTTCAAAATGTAGTTCCTTAAAGATTTCAACAAATTTTGAAGCTAGGTTATCATCTTTTTCATGGAGCTTTTGCTTGTTAGCTCTTGAAGGATAAGGTATAAACGGTTTAGGCTTAGGAGCAACAACGGGCTCATCAAATGGAGCTTGAATTTGGACTACCGGAGGTTGGATGTTTTTGGTACTCGGTTGCACCGTATCCTTTGTCACCTCGGGTTCCCGTTCCACCACCTTGGGAAGAGGAGAGAAAGGAGGTGGAATTGGGGGTCCGTCATAAGAAATACCACTTCGGGTGGTGATTGCTTTCAAGTCACCTCTCGGGTTAGCAACGGTGTTGCTAGGAAGTGAACCCGAGCCCGAAGTAGAAGCGGTATTCATTTGAAAAAAAACTACTCATCATGTTCTTAATATCATTCGTTAACTCATTCTTTAACTCATTCTTGAACGCATTGTTTTGTCTAGTCAACGTATTATCCATCTCTTTCTTTAATTCCGTCCTCATGTTGGTTATTTGATTTTGCATTATTTTCATATTAACGTCATTTGTCTTCATGTAGCTCGAGAGATCGTTTAAAAGTCCAACTTGAGGTGGAGCTTGATAATTTTGGTTACCTTGATTGAAATTATTTCCTCGGTTTTGATTATAACCTTGATTTTTATTGAAACGGTTTTGATTATTTTGTACGGGAAGAAAACCAGGTGGTCCCATTTGATTGCTTGTACGATAATTCGGGTCTCCTTGAGGACGATATCCTTGATTCTGATTATAAGTTGTTGCGGCTGTAGAAGCATTAAAAGTGTTGCCATCAGTGGCAAGACACTCATAGTAGAGATGCGGTCCCCCATAAGTCACACAACTTTTAGAAATTGCTTTAACGATCTCTCAAGGTGAGGTCTTAACATGACGAAGCATAACAATAACGGCATCAGTAAGAGCGGCCATTTTCAATGGACATGTCGTGGTAGAAGAAGAAGTAATAGCACTCACTTTTGAAACAACCGGTTTGTTTCGTAAGTTGCGAACTTTTGACTTATTTTCGATAATTGTCAAAGCATCTCGAGGAGTTTTAGTCAAAATATTACCACCGGCGGCGGCATTCAAGGAATCTTGATCGGTTAGGTTTAAAGCATTGTAAAATGTATCAAGTTGATGCAATTCTGTAAAACCGTGATGTGGGCATGCACGAAGAAGATCCTTGAAATGGTCCCATGCCTCACTAAACGTTTCCTCAAACTTTTGTTAAAAATTTGTGATTTCATTTTGGAGATTTGTAGTTTTGGAAGGAGGAAAGAATTGGTTAATAAACTTGGAAACAAGATCTTCCCAAGTAAGAATAGAACGAGGGGGTTCTTTTTCGAGCCAAATCCGGGCTGCCCCCTCGATAGAAAATGGAAAAAGCATAAGCTTAATCGACGAATTAGGCACATCTTTATACTTAATCGTGGAAGTAATCTTGTTAAACCAACGAATGTGAGCATGAGGATCTTCTTTCTCAAATCCGTAAAATTGTTTTGAAGTTACAAGATTTAGAAGACCATGTTTAAGCTCAAAATTCTCCGCGAGAATAGCGGGAATAACGATAGCATCTCCGTAACCCTCGGTGGGTGCTTGGAGTAATTCCGCCATAGTACGTTGATCGGCCATCGTAACTACGGAAGTCTCTTCAAGAGAAAACGGTTCGACTCTTTGCTTGGAACGTCTACGATTACGACGTTTCGGAGTCGTGGAAGATTCGACAATTAAATTCGATGAAGAGCGGGTGCGCATGCACTAAAAATAAAATAAGAGAAATAAAAAGAAAAATATTTTTGTAACCGATAATCGAACAAGTGTACGGTAGCTCTCTAGAAAACGCACAAAGAAGCGGAGGAGCGGGTAAGCGCGAAGCGTTTTAAAAACCTTCTCCTTTCGGGTCGAAGTTCGTAGGATCAACCCTCCTTAAACCTCTCTTAAAGTTTGTAATCTAAAAGTGAGCCGATTTCACAAGTGACACAACGGTTGTTTTTGTTGTTTTTTTTTAATTTTTTTGGTTTTTTAAATACTTTAGGAAAAGTATTTTTGGTTTTTCTAATAAATTTACGAAAATAAATCGAGAAAAATAAAATATTTTTGTATTTTTTATTTTTATATAAAAGAAAATAATAAAACGATAACTTCACGAGGAAGGGTATCTTTATCTCTCTAAACACTTACTATCTTTTGTATTCTACTATCTGTATCTCTATTCTTGTGAGCGATATTTCTACTACACACTTCCGGATGCCCACAGGCATGCGGACACCAAAAATTTAATACGGGCCAAATAGCATATATATAGGGGACCGTTCTTTGCAGAACTACTTTTTTGTACAGAACCTACAGAACCACTTTTGGACCAATAAGAATTTAGTTAAATTAAATATTTTCTTTTTAATTCAAAAGGGTATAATAGGAAAAAAACATTTTGACTTTTTTTGTATTTTTTATTAAAAAAACGTTTTTTTAATACCCATTAATTTTTTGGATTTTTTTTCCCATATACAAGTTTTTTTTTAAAATAAGGTGCATATATGTTTTTTTAATTGTAAATTTACATACTACAAATTAGCCATGAAACTAGTTTTTTGCTTAAAATGGTAATTGCATATATGTTCTAATATACATTATCTTCGAATATTTATAACAAAAAACATAAGCATATACAAGTTTTTTTGCTTAGAATGGTAATTGCATATATGTTCTAATATACATTATCTTCGAATATTTATAACAAAAAACATAAACATATTCATGTAACCTCTAAATTTATGAGAAAACCAAAACATAAATGCAATATACAAAATTTGATATCAAATAAAATACAATTTAAATACAAATGTAATTGTTAAATACATATGTGCAAGAGATTTAAAAACATGTATGCGCTATTGGAAGAACATGAGTGCACGCTTCGAGAACATATATGCACGACTTCGAGAACATTTGTGCACGCCATCTAAAAGAACGAACGTATCCATTAAGCATCTTCATTACACATCGCCCTAAAACAAATACGCACACTTAACTTATTAGCAAGCTTATATTCGAAATGCAATTACCATCTAAAAATACGCACACTTAACAAATACGCCATCTAAAAACATATATGCGCGCCTTCAATTTTTTTTAACCACTTACCTTTGCTTTAACTACATATGATTACATTAAATACAGCCTTAATCACTTAAAAATATGTGAAAGCAAGGAAGCAAAATCTATTTATAAGATGACTCACCTAATATAGTCTCTTGGAAACTGCATAAAAAAATAAGTTTAGTAAACAACAATTCATGATTTATAGTATAAAACAGAAATAACATTAGATTATCACTAACAAGTAAATGAAATAACATTCTGATCACAAACTAGGGCTGAGTATCGGGTCAAAACCGACCCGACCCGACCCGAACCGATTCAAACCGAAACCGAACATTGTCGGATTTCA
>BQNB010048941.1:3388-42290 GCA_026074375.1 Tanacetum coccineum | reverse complement strand
TTTGCTAAAGTTTTTTAGTCAAAACCTGTTTTTCAAGTTTTTAACAAGTGTTCTTGAAACTGTTGGTTTTTAAAAAGAGATACAATGGCTTATTTGGTTAAGCCATTGTAATCTTGAGTTGTGGTTTAAAAAAGTGTGTTATTTGAGTGTCTAAACAAGGTGTCTAAAGTACTTGAGTCATTTGACTTCCTAAGTCAAATCTGCCAAAGATTTTTGTGTCATTATTTCAAAAAGAAAAAAGCCTATTTTCATTCTCAAAAATCAGCAGGTTTATTAGTGTTTTAGGTTCTAAAAAAGTGTGCACAAGTTCATTTCTTGGTGTTCTTAATCTGTTTTAACTTAGCTTTTTTATTTGAGCTTATTTGACAGCTTATTGAAAGCTGTCAATATTAGTCTATTTGTTTGATAAAGTGCCCTGGTGCTAGGGGCCCAACTTCAAGCCCTCTTATCTAGCTTATTAGTCAACCTTAGCCCTAGATTTTGGCTTTTCTAAAAAGCCAATAAGCCCTTGTTTAAGCCCCTTTAGTTGTAGACTTTAGCTTGTAGTTTAAGTAGCTTATTTTTAAGCTTTAAGTAGCTCTTTGACTGTTTTTGCTTAGCTTAGTGTAGACATTGCTTATTTTCTTTCTAGCTTATTGAGCTTATTCCATTTGCTTAATTATGCTCCTAGTAGCTTATTAGGATGATGTGATAAGCTGTGTGTGCTTATTTGCCCACTTTCTTTGCTTATGAGTGCCAACAGTCAAGGGATTAAGCCTCTTTAGCCTTTTAAGTTTTGTTAAGCTTCTGTCTAAGCTTAAGCCCTTTTTAAGCTTATTTAGTTGAAGAATTTAGCCCTTTAGTGCTTATCTAGGTTAGGTTAGGTCCCCCTTTTAGCTTATTAGTTTAAAGTCTAGCTTATTAGTCCAAAAAGTCCAAAAGACTTAAGCATGTTAGCCTTTAAGCTTGTTTAAGCTACTGTCGATTTTAAAAAGCTCATTTTCAGCTTATTTATAAGCTTTTATAAAAAGTTGTAGTTTTAACAATTGTTAAGCTCAAGGAGCTTAACAAGTTTTGTTCACAAAGTTTTTGAAAAAAAAAAGAGAGGAGACAAGGGGTGACCCGGGTGAGCAAGACTCGAACCCGGGCCTCTACCCTCGATACACCTCTCTTTTTTTGTACAAGTCTTACCGCTGCGCCCTTGGGACTTCTCTGTTAGAGTCCCAAGGGCTTTAGTATTTAACCCCATTTTAGCTTTTTAAGCTATAAGCTGTTTCAGCTTAATTTCGGCTTATTTATAAGCCGAAATTTGGGTTTCTTATTTTTCGTAGGTTAGTATTAGTATAAAGTAATTTTAGTAATTTTTTCAGAATTTTTAAAAATAGTTTCGTATTTTTTATAATTTAATTTAGTTATAAGTTTTAAAAATTCATAAAAAATATAAAAATTATCAAAAAATATTTTTCTTTTTTTAGAAAATTTTCTTTAGTCATATATTTCGTAGGAAAAATATAAAAACTTTCGTAGGGTCAAAACTTTCGTGGGTTAACTATTCAATCTTTGTTTTTTATGAGAACGGGTATCTGGAGGTAGGATTTTTGTCTTGACTCGTTTTTGGGTTTCAAACGAGTTCTCCTCCGTCTTTCTGTATTTGTCTTTCTTCCATTCTTCGTTATTTTTCTCCCCCCCTAGATAGTTTTAGAAAGTTAAATATATATTTCTTTGTAGGAGTTTATTTGTTTGAAGATTTTTGTTTTTGACCCCTTACGGTTTGTTTTCGCGGATTCGTGGCTCTCGATTTTTTTAGGTCTTAATTTCATATTTTTAGGTTTTTCTCATTCGGTTTTTGTTTCGTTATTATTTAATTTTAACTTTCCACAACTCTCAAATCAGATTTCTCTCTGTCAAACTCCGTTTCTTCCGACTGTATCGATTTTTTATCCCAGTCTCTGGCTCTGTTGGGGTTTTTTTTTTTAATTTAGTCACGACCGGGAAACATTCTAGACTACTCTGGTTTTTTTGATTTTTCGTTTCTAGACCTTTATTTCACTACATATATTTTTTACATTGTATATATATTTTCATTATTATATTTTTTAAGGTGTTGTTTAGCATCATCATCCGTTTTTACAATTCTATGGTAGTTTACAACGTATTCTGTGCGCACCAACCATACTTGTGAAGTGCTCATAGTTTTGTTTATACTAGTCTTTTGTTGTTAATGGGGTTTGTGGTTTGTCGCGTGGAGTTGGTTTTTTACTTAAATTTATTATTCCATTGCTTTTTTTTTTATTTTTTTCGCTTAATTCCAGATACTACCACACATATATACCGTAGTTTCGACCTAGTATTTGTGTTTTTTTATTACTTCTGTTAGATATCGTGAAACATGGTTTACCCTTTCATCAAGAAAACACTCAATTTGTAGTTATTTGACATCTAACAATATGGGAATACGAATGAATTGTCAGTGACTCTATTAATAGTATGTAATGAAGTTGCCAGCCAAGACAACCGTGTATGTTTTTATATCATTTTTAAAAAATTATTTTAAAAGTTTTTATATTAATAAAATAATTTTAAGATTTTTTTTTCTTTTTAATTTAAATTAGTTATTATATTTATAAATAAATAAAAATTATATTTATTTTAAAAAAAATAAATAATAATAAATTTTTTATTTATTTATTTTTAAATTATACAAAATTTATTTTTTATTTTTAATAATTTTTTTATTTTAACAATTAAATTTTATTTTATTATTTTTTTTTTATAAAATACATAAAAAAAAATAAAAACTAGAGTATTTTTTATTCATATTTTCAGAGACTATAAATAGAAGACCTAAAAACGAGTTTTAGGTGTGCTTGATCATATTTACGATACCATTACCACAAAAGTCAATTTTCAAAAGACAATAAGAGCAAAGAAGGTCTCATAACGCGCTTAATTCCATAGGAAACACCTTGTAATTCTCATACTCTTAATAATTGTTCAATTTTTGGTATCATTCGTTTAACTCGGTTAGGTTACCTTGGTTGTTCATTATTATGATTGTATACATTACAATGGTTAAGAGCTAATACCCTTGGGTATTAGCCATGATTATGATAATATAATGTTTGGTTTGTTTATATCGATTGCTTAATTTATCGTTGATTGTTGATTATGTTTATCAATTCATACTTGTCTGTGTGCTTAAATATGCGACCTATCATTCAACTGGGTCTAGTGATACCGACCAAGTTAGCTAGATACCGGGATGGCTCTCCATATTGCGATTTATATATCTAGAATCATAGGATCACAAATATAAACCTATCTTTACCATTGGTTTAGTGAACAAGTTGGACTAGCATGTGACCTGGGATAAACAAATAACGTTCTGATTTCCTTGGTAAAGAGTCGGACAGTGGACTACTAGAATATAAAGAACCGTTAAGGAGTAAGTGGGTAAAGTCCCGATGGGCTAGGGTTTAATAAGATCACCTTTATTAATCTCCTAAGATAGATTATAATCAGCAAAGAAAAGACTTTGTGCGGATGCGTTTAATTGTGACAGAATTCGACGTGTCTAGGTTTTTGGAAGAAGTACCGCCTAAATCTAGGAAAGATATAACCCTCGAAATAAGTCATTCATTACACTAAATAAACAAACCAACATTTTATTTGATTAATCTTGGTTAATACAGCCTCTTTATAATTAGCTTGGCCTCTCTTCTATCTTTTGATTATTGTCTTGCGTGTGTTTCAATAGCAGAAGTAGATTTAAGTCACCACCAAACCTGTGCCAGTCTCTCAGGCTGAAAACCCCCTTATCCGTTAGAATTAGGTTTAGCATAGGTTTAACTTAGAATTAACGTAGATTATATCTAACATAGATAAAGTACAATACTGATAGAACTAAGAATTAACACTCTCGCTCTTAGTGATCGACATCCTACTTACCAACGAAGCTACAACTGATGGGGTACACTGCCCGTTAGTGTTGTTTTTAGGTATAGTCGGCAAAATATAAATGTAAAACTTGATAATTAATAATACCTAAACTCTAACGACACACATCAAGTTTTTGGCGCCGCTGCCAGGGAGTTTAATTTTTATTTATATTAGTATTTTAGTTTTAGAATCTTTCAATGCAACAGTAAACACCTACAACGTATTGCTGTAATAACCGACCGCCTCTAAATAGAAGATCATAAGAGTTTAAGCGTTCATGCAGCTGATACATATAGAACATGTTCATCAAAACCCTTTTTGTTTTAGCAACTCCGCTTTGTTTTATCTCTGTGTCAAAACCTGGTTGACCAAATATAAGCAACAACAAAAACTAAAGTGACATATACGAAGGATGTAACTTGTTTATTCTTTGAGGAGGACCACCCCTGGATTGAATAATAACATCATAATCAGTTTCAGTATCTTGGCCACTCTGAAAGACAATACCACCGAGTGTTTGGGAAGTAGGTAAATCATATTCCCGTACACCGACGACACTATATAATCGAATCTTAAAGTCAGGCACAAACTGGCATGCACATTTATCCCTGGCTGTCCGGAATAGTCTGACCAGCTCGTTGTGCTTGTCAAGAAAACCAATCAACCCTTGGACTATAGCCGAATCCAAAATCCCAGAGCTCGCTCCCCCAAAATGTCGCATCCTATTGGCAACTTCATTCTCTGTATCATATATGTACAGTTGTAAAAACCTAGGTAGATCACCTTCCGTTAGGCAGAGTGAACCTATCCAGTGGTAAAACTCCCCGGAAATTTTAAAAACATAAGGAGCCCAGCCATTATTTATAGAGTCGTTGGCACGTGCCCCAAAAGAGGTCATGATGAACATTTGATTGCATGCTCTTATATTTTCCATAAACTGCCGGTTCTTGAACAGTTGTCTAATATATTGCGACGGATCTTCTCATGCTCCCAATCTAACCTTCGCTCCCGAACAACAATTATGGTAGCATACTTCTTGGTCTGTTGAACATCCTTTCAGTCGCTCCCCGTATCAAAATTTTGCATCACAATGCTCACAAGAACACTCACAATCTCTAATGTTCATGTAATATGAGGATATACCTGCAAATAGTAATTTGAATAATAAAAATAAATGAAAAATCAGCAACATAACATACCAGAAGACATTAAAAGAAGGAAAAAGAATTGTAAGTGTAAAAGTAGCCTCTGACCTTTAGGCTGAGCATTCATGGACCCCACAATGGATGCTGAAGGGACATGTGGCAATGTCTTGCGGTTCGTAGTATGACTTCTCCTAGAACCTATATTGTTCCTAATTCCTGTGAACTTATGGCCAATGTTGGCGGGACTATTTTGACCTGTACAAACCAATACATCTGGAATTAGTAAGTTGAGCATTAAAAAAAAGAACATCTAAAGATTGGAAACGTAACATAACATAACATATTGAAACAGAAAAAAATGTGATGACCAAATAGTATGTGTGAAAATGGTTTTTTACCTTGTGCCAATCTTTGTCGCCCTTATGGCTAACGTTGTCGGGACAACTTTGACCTGTACAAACCAAGAAATGCACAAAATGAGAAAAAAAGAAACTAAATGGAATAGCATAACAGATGAATGTAGGTAATATGTTGGCATACTACTATTGTTAACGCAGTTCGAATCCATAAAAAGAGAACAGCCAGTTTGGTTAACAGTAGGTGGACGAACATTTCTGGCAGCTGACAACCCTATACCGTTTACATTTTGCAAGCTATAGGAACCTCCGATGCAGAAGCTAGATGAACGGTATAATTTTCAAAATCTAAAATAACAGGTCCCTTGTTTACAAAACACCTGAGGCCGTAGTGACCATCCGTAGAATAACCCTCCAAAGAAGATGACGGACAATCCCGTATAGCATAATCAAACGGTTGAACAAAATCGCCCATTGAGCATAACCGTTCTCCCCAACCAAATCGCTTCTTGACGATTCACCTATATAGAAAACAACATTTGTTAGATTCTAAAAAACATTAAAGTTCCATATAGACACAAAATAATAGTCGAATTCATTTATACCTTATGTTGCGACACTTCCTGATTGGCGAAAAAAGCACTCATAAGTATAATCACGTGAATATCATGGCCCCTTATGTCTAAAGTTGTCGACATTTTTAGAATTCTTTCTTTCAAATAACAAACGCATAGCGGAATCCTCAAAATCTAATACGACATCACCCTCAACGTAACCCGATGTATTAAAAACCACATTACCAGCAGGAACATACCAACCCTCATTTACTGAACCATGCCTAAAGTCAGTCTGAGGAAACCCCGATTGGTTATACAAAAAATGCCTTCTATACTGTTGTCTATCAGATGTGGTACCAAAACCCTCATTCCAGTTATCGTCACCAAACATGTTATTAAACAATTTGGGACCCTCATTTAGATCATGACATTTTTGTTTTCCTTTCATGACTCAACATAAATCTACGAAAACAACTATGAAGGAACCGTTACTTAGTTCATCACATTTTAAGCTTCTTTCTATATTAACATGTATACATGAAAATCAATGGGCAAATAGCAATTGTGCAACCATATATAAGTATAAGCAACTTGTTCTCATACTTTAAGCAAGTATTGAGGTATCATAAACAGGCGTAAGCAAAATGTAAAGCTTCTTGTAATAACATTTTAGGCTTATTTTCATGTCTTAACACAAGCATACTGGTATGTGCTTAATTACACATACCTTTTACCTATAAAAACGAGCCTAAATGACCAAAAACATACATGAAATGCCAAATATATGCTTGTTTTGCTATTTGTGTTGTGCAGGTAACGGATATTCAGGAAAAGGACAAAAACAAAGCAAAACGGACAAAACCGAGCACGGGAATGGAAAGAGCGTGAAAAAGTCAAAGTCAACCAAAAAGTCAACCACGACAAAGTCAAAAGTCAAAGACGAAGCCGAAACAAAGAAATCTTAAATGGACCAACCCGCACCCATTTAATGGGCCGGGTCAGCCCATTAAGACTTTATCTAAAAGTCTTACAATATAAAAAAAGCCCTAATCCAAATCCATGTATCACCCGGCCCACTAATCCAAATCCTTGTATCACCGGCCCAATTATAAGCCAAACCCAATTACCCATAAAGCCCGTTAACCCTTAAACTTTAAAAAACCCCCATATCCATTACACCTTTAGTCCTTAGGGACTAAGAAGTTCGAAGGTGTGTGTAAATTAGGGGTTTCTAACAAGCTAGTCCCTAAAGGTTTCAAACCGTTAGTCCCTAATCCTAACAACCGTTAACCTTTCACCCTTAACCCCGTTACCTCCAAAACTTATAACCTTTTCCCGCCAAAGCCCCATTAAAACTATTCACCATGCCCTGCCTACTTCCCTTGCAAACTGACAAACTATGTCACACCCCTTTAACCAAACCCCCAACCCCAGCTAGAAAACACACCACTTTTGCAATCCAACGAGAGTCTGATTCGTTGAGGCAAAATTCAAAGGCTGGATTGAATTAAAGAAACACAAGATGGGATTGAGGGCTAGGATTGAAGGTTGGATTGCTCTCACATAAGAAACACAACTCAAATGGCCAAGAGCACCAAGAACGGCTATAAAGTGTGTGTGTTTTCACACAGTAAAAGAATCTAGTGTAATGTAATTTAAGAGTAGTATAATTTTACTTTTAATGGTTTTATGTCATTTAAATTCTGTCATTTTATTTTCAAAGCCATTAAAACTTTTAAGTTAATGCAAATTTTAGTTTTAAGTTTATGCTCATCTGTCTCTTTATAAATGCTTTAATCAATTAAGCTTATTTCTGTTTACAAGTCTGTTCTATAAGCAATTATAAGCTGTTTAGTCTCATTTAAGTGTTTACTTGTACAAATAATCCTCAAAAGCTTATTTGTACAAGCTGGTTAAACTTCATATGAGTTGTTTGAGTTTTGAGTATTTGAGCTTAATGGATGATAAGCTAGCAATGAATGAGCTTATGGGTTTAGATTCAGCTTATTGACAATAAGCTGAGCCCCTAGAGCTTTTAGGAATTTCATTTAAGTCCTTGTTTAAGCACATGACAAAGGTACATGTACTTTCTCTATTTTTAGCTAATTCCTGTTTATGCTTATTTTCTGCTTATTGGAGCTGCTTATTGCTTACATATGCTTTCGTTATTGTTTTGTTTATTTATGCTTAATTTTTCTAATTACAAGCGTATTGTGTTAGTTTTAGTCCTCGAAAGTTTAAAGTTTAGTTGTCCTTAAAAAACTGCTTAAAAAATCCAAACATGCTTATTAGTATAAGCTAATAGAATAAGTGCTTACTTTTCCATAGATTTTGCCTTAATAATCTTTACTAAAGCCAAATATTAATTTGTTTCACTAGATAGCTTAATTAAGAACTTTATCAGCTTAAAAATGGTTTTGATGGAACTTAAAGGGTGTTTTGGGGATATGAAGGAATAACCAAGGTTAATGCTGCTTGACCTCACTTTGGTCCTTAAGCCAACTTTGATAAGCTGTTAGAAAAGCTTTAGGTCAGTTTTTTTATAAGCTTTTATGTTTTAGGAAGATTATTTTAAGCATTATATTTCCAATTTTGAATATGTGGTAATATTGGGTTTTTATGATTTAGCATATTTGATTAAGACTTTCAATAATGGCTTGTAGTGTTAATTTTTGCATGTTTTGATGAAAAAAAGCGTAGAAATTTAGTTGTATGGAGTGTGCATTTGTCATTTGAGTTTTTACATAAAATTGTCAAGTGTCTTTTTTTCAAAGTAAAAGTCCATTTTTCAATCTCAAATTTAGGTTAGCTAAAGTAGGATTTAGGGTTTAAAATTTCTTGCACAAGGTCTTTATAGTCTAGGTTTCATCTGTTTAAGCTTATTTCATAAATTGAATTTATTTTTCTAGCTTAAAAATATGGCTGAACTTTGCCCTTTCAAAAAAATTTTGAAAAAACTCAGCAGCTACTAAGTGTAATCAGCCTTTTCATAAGCCTTTTTCCTAGCTTATTTGATTTTCAAAATATCTTTTAATTGCTAATTTAGATAGCTTATTGTATAAGCTTTAAAGTTTTATAAGTCCCTAAGCCATAAGGATCCATTTTCTAGCTTAAAATAACTAGAAAAGTGCCCGACCCTTAAGGCTTTTTTGTTAACATTTTTTTAGCCAAAAGCTTTTTGCTATTCCCGACTAATTGATATTGATTTGCTTAGTTGTGTTTAATTGTCTTATAGGTGTAAGTGAAGGCTTGTTTATTATTATCTGTTTTCATTAGCTATTTAGTTCTAAAAATGCTAAGAGTTTAGGCTTATAGTCATTAGTTAAAAAAAGTCAAGTGCTGTTAACTTTTTTAGTGCTTTTCCAGCTTTTTGTAAGTTTTTAAAAAACTGTCTTTTTTAAAGTTCTTAGTTTAGTCTTACAAAGCTTTTCCATAAATAATATCGCAAAAATAAAAAAAAAACATTTGGGAGTTGGTGAAGACCCCAGTATTTGAACCTGGACCATCAACCCTAACTCAACCAAACGTTTTAACACCCGCCCTCTCTAACCACACAGCCTTTGGTCTTTTCCGTTAAGTCTTGCAAAAATTTATTATTTAAAGCCTTTTCTTTAGCCTATTTAGCTTAATACACTTTTCAACATAGCTGGTAACTCAGTTTTAATTTTTCTAAATTCAGCAAACTTCTAAAGCACTTTTCATAAAAAAAATATAGATTATTCTAAATTAGTTTACTATTTTAATCTTTTTATTTAGTGTAAAACAGTTTTAATTCATTTAAAAACTATATAAAAGTCAAAAAAAAATAAATTCTTTTTTTTTTAATCATTCTTTGTAATCATTTAGGACTGTTAAAAATTAAATTTGCATTTGTAGGGTTAATTTTGTAGAATTTAGTTTTTTAAAGAACGGGTTTTGATCCCGTTATCATTTTCACTCGCGTTTAGCTTTTACTTATGGGCATTCTTTTAGGCTTGCCTTTACTTGTTTTTGCATTTTGTTTGTAGAATAGAAAACCAATTCAACTTGTGATTATTCAAGCATTGTTCCGCAAACCAATTCTCGATTTTCAAATTCACGCCTCGTCGGGACACGACCCGGGAAGGTTTTTAGGGTTTGCTTTGGATAAAAGTAAAATCTCTTTTAAAAAGCCTTACGGAATACTTATTATTGATACTTTGTTAATGCTTATATTATATATATTTATATTTATATTTATATATATAGTAAAGGTATTATTTTAAGAACTAATTTTTGGCGCCGTTGCCGGGGAGGCCGTGAGACGATTATCGAGTAAAAGTTTGTTGTGCCTTGAAGACCCTTCCTCGTGAAGTTATTATTTTCCATTTGTGAATATTTTCTTTTATTATGAAGTAATCAAAAAATACCAAAAAAATCGAAAAACAACAAAAACGACCGTTGTGTCACTTGTGAATTCGGCTCACCTTTAGATTACAAACTACAAGAGAGGTATAAGGAGGGTCGATCCTACGAACTTCGACCCGAAAGGAGAAGGTTTTTAAAACGCTTCGCGCTTACCCGCTCCTCCGCTTCTTTGTGCGTTTTCTAAAGAGCTACCGTACACTTGTTCGATTATCGGTCCCAAAAATATTTTCTTGTTTAAGATACATAAAAATCCAAAAATATTCCCATTTTGTATAATTCTTTATCCCTCTTTAGTTCTATCATCATGTATGGATTTAAAGAATGTTCGTCTTGTGGAGATTTGTATAATAAAGATCATTGTTGTTTCGTTGACACTTTTGTTCGTGATCCTAATGAAACACCCGATTCGTCTAAACAATCCCTTCCGAATTATCCGTACTATGTGAGACCCGGTTGATGTCTATATTGCGACCTTTGTGCATTTTTTTTATTCTTTTATTTTTTTTTTTTGTGGCGAAAGTGTTTGAATAAGTTTTGTTTTACCAGTTGTGATGAAAATGAATCTTTCAAAAATCTTCTCAACCCACCTCAACAAATCCAAATTCACTTCCAGTCATCCAATGATAATACTAACTTTGTTGATACGCCTCAAGAACCAATTGTCAAAAATCAAGACCCCGTGAAAATTTGCACAAAATTTCTTCATAAAGTCGCTCCACAAATCACACCAAAATTATGTTTACGGGTGCGCGATCGTTAACGGTTTCTTTTGTCAACGATGTATTTGTGAGTCTTGTGGGAACGGTGCTCATTATGGTTACAATTGTCTTCGCGCAGTTCCGATTATCTCTAATCCGAACCAGGCTACAATCAAAAACTTGATGATTCCCACCAACTTCGCCAAGTATTTTCAACAACAAAATCATTATTATACGTGCCAACGATGGTTGGTTGCAATCAAAATTGATGGAGTTTGTTTTTATTGACTAATTGGAAAAGTAACACCAATCAATTTTTTCAACTCCGTTATCTTTTAAGAAAAACGATTCTCCAAATTTTTCAAACCACCCTCCACAAAATTCACCAAATTTTTAACAACAATATCTTAGTTGTGAAAATTGCGGGGGTCCTCATGAGACATACCAATGTCAACCAATGAATGAAAATTATTATGAGCCAAATTTTTGCTATAATTCTAATTCTTTTGGTTTTGACCATTTTCAACCCCCGCAACATCCCGTCATTCATCAAAACTCCTCTTGAAAAAAGTATGGAAGAATTACGAATTGCTTTTCAAGCTTGGAGTGATAATATTCGGCAAAAGAAAGAGCAAGAAGAGAAGTGAATTACGGAAGAGCAAGTCTAAGGCTCGATATTGGAAGATTCCCATTTGCAATGATGATGACGAGGACGATACTATTGCAATCACACCCGTCTTACCGAGGAACCCGATAACTCTCTAAGTATGGGGGACGAGCATCTTAGCACTATTTCCAAAAATGGAATCGGATGAATTAATAAAGTCTAGTGATGAGAACCTTGTCCCAATCCCAAGTGAGTCCGAGGATTTTTCCGATATCGAAAGTGAGTGTGATGTGCCCGATTGTGATGATTCTCAAACAACAAATTTTTCAACGTTTTCCAATCCTCTCTTCGACGATTCTACCTCTAGTGATGACGAGTCAAGTCATGAGGTTATTCACGAAATAAGTTTTAAACTTATTCAGAATCCTCTTTGATCTTGACGAGAAATCATTCTAGAGAGATTAATCTGATTCATTATGAAGACCTCGAGATCTACCACCGAAAAAGATCGATTTGATACCGGATCTTATCTTCATTTGAGTCATTACTCAATCGTGATACTTTGATGGCTTCCTCTCCCAAGATTAATTCCTCTTTTCGACGAGTATCGCCGGTGAACTTCATAACAATTCATCAAAAATTGTTAAATAGAAGAGCACGAGGAATCTATAGTCTTATGGATAGGTTGCTATAACAATCATTTCATCTCCCTTCCGCTAGAATATTTTTCATCCATCATCGATCTCCTTCTCACATTTCCCTATCCATCCCCGTAGAGGATAGTACTCTCTAGGAAGAATCGATATAGTTTCCCGGGTCGGATGACTCAATTCCACCGGGTATTAAGAGTGATGATTACGACTTGGAAGTTGACGATAATTCTACTTCCCTTCCTGAGTTCAAATCATTTCATGTTGATTATCCCGATTCGGGAGATTCAACCATTGATATGTAGAAGACATCCCGCGTTGATGTGTCCTAACATTTTCCTCCCACCCTTCATATGGATTTCGACTTCATATAATTTCCTTCTCATAATGAATCTCGGAATCCGCATCTTGATATTTCTTCTCCTTCCGGAGATAGAAACAAGATCTAACGATCCGGGGATATCCTTTGAAGTCGATATCCACAGATTTCCCCTTGCTACTCTTTGGTGATCGAGTTCTTCTCTTCAATTCTCGATTAAAGATATTCTCGGGCAAGCTTAAAACCCGTTAGACTGGACCGTTCACCGTTTCTCAAGTTTTCCCTTATGGTACCGTCGAGTTATCTTAAACCGACAGGCCAAACTTCAAGGTGAACGGTAATAGAATCAAGCATTATTTTGAAGGGGACATACCACCGACGGTTGTCCCAGATCTCTAAACTTTCCCCATGGACAACTAAATTCGGGGACGAGTCAAGCTAAGTGACTCACTAATAAACAAGCGCTTCGTGGGTGGCAACCCATGCCTATCCTAATATAATAGTAGTAATGAATAAGTGTGACGTGAGGAGGTTCGCCTCTTCCTTTCTCGTGTTTCGTGGTTTGTGTTGTATGTCCAGGATTGCCCCGGATTATGAAGACTCTCGTGCTCGTGGTTTTGTCCTTCGTCCACTCGAGCTTCAATCCTTAGCATGATTATGGGAATCCAATATCCTAAATCTTATCGACTAACGTTTATCTTTGAGCATACTTAATAAACGGCTTTAGATTTATGTAGAGACCCTTCTTAAAACATTGAGGACAATGTTCAGTTCTAGTATGGGGGGATCTATCGATTTGATTATGCCTGCAGTCGTTGTTTTCACGTAATCCCGTTTTTACCACCAAAATACCAAAAAAATGAAAAAATTTAAAAATTTTCAAAAATAAAATAAGTGTTTTGTCACAATGTTTGACTTTCCTGCTGGGTAGAATAAGAATAAATTTTGACTCGATCGAGCGTGTTGAGCTCTTAGCTTTGTCCCTTAACCGTTATAAACTTGACTAAGCTAGTTTATTTGACTAAGCATTCGCGGATCTTTTTATTAAAGATTTTAAATTTGCGAAGAACGAGAAATGATAGAGTTAATTATGAGTTAGATGCTAAGCAAGGATTAGTTGGAAATCTTAAGAGCTCATAAGTGTAATTTGTGGCTTTTCCTCCCCGAAGCTTCTAACCGGACTAATAATACGTGCTCTTTTCGGAAATTAGACAAGTTAGTGGTTTTATCACTTAAAAGTCCTTTTTAAATCAACATTTTTAGACTTTTTAGTCTTAGTTCAAATTTATACTTAAATTTTCTAAAAAGAAATTTTCTCTATATCGTGGTAATATAAAGTGTTAAAAAAACAAAAAAATGAAAAATAAGGTAATAAAAAAAAACTGTGGGCTGATAAAAGTTTCTGCCTTCTTGCGGCTCCAAGTCGAGGTGGCAAGTCTTCAAAAGGAAAACCCATAGTAAGAATAAATAATCTCCGAGATTCTGATAAAAGTGTTGTTGCATCTTGCCGGCTCACAGAACGATGTTTGCTGCCTTCAACAGGGTCTGAGGATTTCAATTGCATCTTGGTTATGTGAGTGTTAGTGTTTATTAAATGTGAATTAATAAATATAGGGAAAATCTCTTTTTCTTAAATTTAAATATGCTTTCGAACTAAGACTATTTCATTTTAAGTTGTGGTTTTTAAATAAGCTATGTATAAACGGGAAACCTAAGAGTTTTTGAAACCGAAGGTCCGTGAGTCTCGATACTAGTCTCTGTGGGGAGTCAAAAGCCTGGTCACTTAGCCGCAAGGTTGGGGATGT
The DNA here is from genome assembly GCA_026074375.1 of Tanacetum coccineum. Taxonomy (NCBI): domain Eukaryota; kingdom Viridiplantae; phylum Streptophyta; class Magnoliopsida; order Asterales; family Asteraceae; genus Tanacetum; species Tanacetum coccineum. The sequence goes on along the minus strand of BQNB010048941.1, from coordinate 27,849 downwards.
GCGAGGACGTAAAGTCGCTACATGGGATGATCTTGCCTTCAAACTCATTAATCTCGGGTGGAACGTGAAGCATAGAATTTTGCAAAAACGTTAATCCATGGTTGAAATTTGAAATAGCACATTCACCTAATATATAATAATTGTCAGGAGTGAAAAGTTCACAAGTTATAAATATGAGTAGTGTTAGCATCTTTACTTATATTTAACGGTGATTTCGTTTTAAGCTTGGTTCGGGCAAGTAAAAAGTTCGATGATGATGAATTTATACTTTTTGGGCCATTTTAGGATTAAAGTGCGTTTGTTCTATGACTCTTACAAGTTTGAAATAACAAAAAGTCCAAACATGTTAGTTAGTTGCTTGAAAAAGAAAAGTACAAAAAAATAAGAAAAAGGGAAAAATACAAAAATATGTGTGGTAATAAGTATAAATATTTAAAAATGGTCAAAGCGGGGCTTTTCGAGCAATTGATTTTCCTTATTCCCATTGATGAGCACTTAGCTACTTGTCGAGGTAATTAATAGAGGGGGATTGAGGACTCTTTGTTTTCTAAGTGGTTACTTATAGCATTGAGTGATGACACACAATAGTTTAGTATGGTGGATTTTGGTATGTGCTTAATTACACATACCTTTTACCTATTAAAACGAGCCTAATAACCAAAAAACAACATAATAAAATGCAAAGATATGCTTGTTTTGTGTTTATTTACTTGCAGGTATCGGTATTAACATTCTCAAAGGACAAAAACGAAGGCAAAAATGACAAAACCCAGCACGGGAATGGAAAGAGCGTGAAAAACTCAAAGTCAACCAAAAAGTCAATCACGACAAAGTCAAAAGTCAAAGACGAAGCCAAAACAAAGAAATCTTAAATGGACCAACCCGCACCCATTTAATGGGCCGGGTTAGCCCATTAAGACTTTATCTAAAGTCTAACAAACTATATATAAAAAAGCCCTAATCCCAAATCCATGTTCATCAGCCCAATTAATACAGCCCAACCCACTTCAACCCATAAGCCCGTTAACCCTATCTTTACCACCATATCCATTACACGGTTAGTCCTTAGGTACGACACACAGGCTAGTCCCTATAGGTTTGCACCGTAGTCCTAATCCTAACAACCGTTAACCTATTCACCTTAACCCCGTTACTCCCCAAACTTTATAAATCCTTTTCCCGCCAAAGCCCTATTAATACTATTTACCTTTCCTGTGCCACTTCCTTGCAAACCGACAAACTATGGTCACACCCCTTAACCTAAACCCTACCCCCCAGCTAGAAAACAAACCACCTTGGCAATCCTAAGGGATTTGATTCGTTGAGGCAAATTTAAAGGTTGTGATTGAATTAAAGAAACACAAGATGGGATTAAGGGCTAGGATTGAAGGTTGGATTGCTCTCACATAAGAAACACAACTCAAATGGCCAAGAGCACCAAGAACGGATATAAAGTGTGTGTGTTTTCACACAGTAAAAGAATCTAGTGTAATATAATTTAGGAGTAGTATAATTTTACTTTTATTGTTTTTATATCATTTAAATTCTGTCATTTTATTTTTAAAGCCTGGTAATCTTTTTAAGTTAATGCATAATTCAATTTTAAGTGTAATGCACATCTGTTTTGTCTCTTTTACTCTTTATTCAATTAAGCTTTATTTTGTTTACAAGTTGTTCTATAAGCGTTTATAAGCTTGTTTTTAGATCTCTTTTAAGAGTTTACTTGTACAAATTAATCCTCAAAAGCTTATTTGTAAAGCTGGTTTAAACTTCATTATGAGTTGTTTGGTTTTGAGTATTGAGCTAATGGATGATAGCTTAGAATGGATGAGCTTATGGGTTTGGATTCAGCTTATTGACAATAAGCTGAGTCCCTAGAGCTTTTAGGAATTTCATTTAAGTCCTTGTTTAAGCACAGGACAAAGGTATATGTACTTTCTCTATTTTTAGCTAAATCCTATTTCTGCTTATTTTTTGCTTATTGCTGCTTATTGCTGCTTATTGCTTTCTTATTGTTGCTTATTTATGCTTAATCTGTTCTATTACAGCTTATTGTGTTTAGTTTTAGTTCTAGAATAGTTTAAGCTTTAGTTTTCTTAAAAACTGTCTTAAAATAGTCCAAACATGCTTATTAGTATAGCTAATAAAATAGTGCTTACTTTTCCTTAGATTTTGCTTAATAATCTTTACTAAGCCTAGATATTAATCTGTTTTCACTTAGATAGCTTAATTAAGATCTTATCTAGCTTAAAAAGGGTTTTATGAAACTTAAAGGGGTGTTTGGGACAGCAGCATTAACTGCTGCTTGACCTCACTTTGGTACTTAAGCCAACTTTGATAAGCTATTAGAAAAGCTTTAGGTCAGTTTTTTATAAGCTTTTATGTTTTAGAAATTAGTTTTAAGCATTTATATTTTCTACTTTGAATCTGTGGTAATATTGTTTTATGATTTAGCTTATTTGATTAAGATTTCAATAAGTGGCTTGTAGGTGTTAATTTTTGCTTTGTTTTGATGTTAATGCAGCAGTAGAATTTAGTTGTATTGAGTGTGCATTTGTCATTTGAGTTTTTGCATAAAACTGTCAAGTGTCTTTTTCAAAGTAAAAGTCCATTTTTCAATCTCAAATTTAGGTTAGCTAAAGTAGGATTTAGGGTTTGAAATTTCTTGCACAAGGTCTTTATAGTTTAGGTTTCATCTGTTTTAGCTTATTTCATAAATTGAACTTATTTTTCTAGCTTAAAAATAGGGCTGAACTTTGCCCTTCCAAAAATTTTTTTTGATAAAATCAGCAGGCGTACGAGTGAATCAGCCTTTTCATATAAAGCCTTTTCTTAGATTATTTGTTTTTCAAAAATCATTTTTAATTGCTGATTTAGATAGCTTATTGTTTAAGCTTTAAAGTTTTATAAGTCCCTAAGCCATAAGGATCCATTTTCTAGCTTAAAATAAGCTAGAAAGTGCCCCCTTAGGCTGTTTGGTTAACAGTTTTTAGCCAAAAGCTTATTTGCTATTCTGATCTTATTGGCTTATTGGATTTGCTTTAGTTATGTTTAGATTTGCTTATTAGGTGTAAGTGTAGGCCTGTTTTTTCTTATCTTGTTTTCCATTAGCTTATTTAGTTCTAAAAATGCTTAAGAGTTTTAGCTTTATAGTCATTTAGTTAAAAAGTCAAGTCTGTTAACTTTTTAGTGTTTTTTCCAGCTTATTTGTAAGTTTTATAAAAAGTGTCTTTTTTAAAGTTGCTTAGTTTAGTCTTAAAAAGATTTTCCATAAAAAATTCGCAAAAAAAAACATTTGGGAGTTGGGGAAGCCCCAGATTCGAACCTGGGACCTCAACCCTACTCAACCAAACGTTTTAACACCACCCTCTGCTACCACACTGCCCTTGGGTCTTTTCCGTTAAGTCTTTGCAAAATTTATTATTTAAGCCTTTTTTAGCCTATTTAGCTTATCAGCACCTTTTAAGTTTCTTTCCAAAGTTGGAACGGTTGCATATCGACTTGGGTTACCCGAGAAACTAAGCCGTATTCATAGTACTTTTCATGTCTCAAACCTTAAGAAGTGCTTATTCGATAAACCGCTTGCTATTTTGTTGGACGAAATCTACGTCGACGACAAGCTCAATTTCATCGAAGAACCGGTTAAAATTATGGACCGCGAAGTTAAACATTTGAAGTAAAGTTGTATTCCAGTCATGAAGGTCCGTTGGAATTCAAGAAGAGGTCCTGAGTATACTTGGGAGCTCGAAGACCAAATACAGAAAAAGCACCCTCATCTTTTCGCTAACCCTGAATCCGCGCCTCAAGCTACGTCCTGAGCTTTGAGGATAAAGCTCTTTTAACGGGGAAAGGATGTCACACCCCGTAAATTTTAGGTCAGCATTTTAAACTATTCTGATTATTATTTTTGACTTTTATACGTTACGTTTGAATCTGACAGTTTACTGGGAAGTCAAACAATGTAAATCTGAAAAACATCATCGGACGCGTCCCGACATTAGTTATTAATTAATTTAGGCTTAATATGAGATATTTTAACTTTTCTAAGTGTTTTGTGATTTCTAATCACTTCCGATATTAATTTTAGGGTTTTATCCTTTAAATTGTGTTTTTCGCGTTTTTGACCAAACGGAACCCCGGAAACCCGCAATCTTTTCGTGTAAACTTGAGTTACCATCCGTCAAGCATTGTAATGTAAAAAATTTCATTCACCTCCATTTGGTTGTCATATTGGATGCCTAAAACCACCACAATGTCACCATGCATCCTAAATTAAATAAATGGCATCTTATTTTGGAAGCCCCAACCCATGTGTGCCTGCAAGTATAGAAAGTGACACATGAGAGTGTCACTCTCTTGTGTAGGCATCCTATGAAACCTCAAACATGTGACTCCTTACATATGTTGACTTAATTTGACCAACCAAGGACCATTTCATACATCTATTGTGAGTTATGATGCAAAATTTAAACCTATTTGGTTCCATTGTGTCTAGTTTTGGCCGAACCTAAGACCATACACACTCTTGGTGTGTGTTGGTCACATGTGTGCATCTTTGAACCATAAAAACCTAACCTATGTCCTATAAATACAATGTTATATCACACCTAGGTTTCACTTTCATTTCCAAGCCCCAAACAAAAACTCACATCTCCCTTTCTCTTTTTCTTTGCTCACGGCAACAAGCACACACACAAACACATTCATAACTTTGATTCCTAGCAAGATCCAGACATTCTAAGTTCATTTCCAAGGGTTTCTAAGGTAGATCCAAGTATTGGTTGATTTATTTTTAAGGTTTTCTCAAGATCATAAAATTAGGGTTTCTAATTTTATAAGTGGGTTTATAGATCTAGTCATCTTGGGTGTAGATCTTGTGACTTTTACTAGTTCTTAATTCTTGTAAGCATTCTTGACCCATCTATTGTTTTATTTATTTGATTCTTATGAGTATTGTTCAAGTTTAAGAGTCCATGTGTTTGTGTTACTTTTATAAAAAGAAATGATAAAACATCTTGACAACTTTTATAAAAATGGAAGTATTATGTTTGTTGTTTTATAAGTTATGGTGAGATGAGTTGAAAAGTGTGTTGCAACAATAGAAATGAATAGATTAGGTTAGATTAAGTGTGGTTTTGTTGGTTGGTTTGGTAGTGATCGGGATTAGGCTAGAATAAGCACCATTGTGGCGTTTGGATGGATTTTTGGGAGTATTTATGAAAAGATATGTTGCTGATCCGAATTTAGTTTTGAGGTTTTAAGCGACCTAAAAATGTTTTCATTAGGCGTAAAAGTAGTTTTTGAAGAGCTTGTTTCGAATAAATAGTTTTTCACATATCGCACTTTAAAATCAGACTTAAAACGGCTAAGTTATAGCCAAATGAAACTTGAAATTTCGCAAAAAACCAATGAATAGTGTGCTGATACCTGTGAATAGTATAAAAGGGTTATTCTAACACTTTCAGACATTTCTTGGACTTTCTTAAACACTAGTGGAAACATATAAGTAACACCATATATATAGATTAAGGCTATCATTTGAAGACGTCTTTAACGTATTTTAGGAAAAAGCGATATAAAGTTACTAAAAAGAGTAAGCTTTAGGTAAAATTTAACGGATCGGGACTGGGAAGTTAAGCGATTATGGTTAGTTAGTGGCTATTTGATTATATGGAAATTAATAAATATACGGGGACGGTATTAACATCTTAAAACTAAAAACTTTCCTAAAATAGAAACTTTCTAAAAGTAGTAATTTTTTGATGAACGCCAAGACTTGACGAAAAATTCTATAATTTTATTTAGTCATACTTTATTAAACAAACTAAAGCACAAACACATATGGATGTCTTTTCTCTTGAAAGCGTGTCGTACAAGTTTTGGTTATCTTTTGTTTACCTAAGACGCGTCATTTATTTTAGGCTCGCGTGTAGGAACTTACGGTTATTTCTTCTCGTTGATTATCGATTAACACTTGCTTAGGAGAGTTCATAGCCTCACGTTTTTCCTATTTTTCAACTTTTATACTTTGGGGGTGGTTGAGAAACTTTGTTTTGCTTTTAAAAATTGGACAACTAGTTCATAACATGAGTTTTACATGTTTATGTCGTTGCCTAAGTTTGCTTACAACCACTTTTGCCCAAAATATCTGAACCGTTAGTAACCTATGGCAATTGGATTGGTTTTAAGTGATGCCGCGATTGCGTGTAAATAGATTATTGGGATAATTACCCCTATCTGGTTTGGTTCTAAATTAGCTGCGAACAAACGGATATATGTCATGTCGATTGTGCGTTGTGGTGGTCTTTGGTTTGGGACACCAGTTAAGGGCAGGAATACTATGTGGCATGATATGATATGCCCTACTTTATTAGCATCGGTGTCATGAGCTTAGCGTAACAGTAAATACTTTTTATGTGATGTTGTATCTGTTATAGTAGTCGCATACGTTTTGAAATCTTGTGGTCCACTCTTGTATTAATTTAAACCTATGAATTCACCAACATTATGTTGACGTTTTAAACATGTTTTCTCAGGTGCTTAGCTTGGCTTGATTGTTGATGCTAAAGAGTTTTGAGCTATGTGACTTCGCGAATTTCAACGAATTATCTATTTACATACTCGTTGTCATTATCAAACTTTGTTATGCTTTTGCTACATTTAACTTGTAAAACTTAAATTTATTTTCTTTATGCAACGAGTACAACTATTTTTCAAACGTCCATGATTAGTGGTCGTTCTTTATGGATTTTGTGTTCAGGATTGTTTTCTGACGTCACACCCTTCGGACACGTATTCCGTCAGGCCCCGTCTGTGGGTTGTGACAAATGAGTTCATCAAGATATAGTGATATCAGTTCTTCTGACTCTTCAGATGTCATGAATTTGCTATCCATTTTGGATGTAGAGCCCTAATAAACTTCCTAACACAGTTTTTACTAGAGTAACCTTCATCAAGAGCTTTTATACTATTAATAATAGTGTTAAATCTAGCAAAGGCATTGTCTATAGATTCATCTTCGAAAATGACGAATTGTTCATATTGTTGTACCAAAAGGTCAATCTTGTTATCTTTGACTTGGCTATTACCTTGATGGGTGATTAATAAATTTTTCTAAATTTCTTTAGCCGTATTACATATGAAAATTCTTTCATTTTCTAGGCAAATCGTTGTAAATAACCATTTTGGGCTTCGTTGTTTTTCGCAAGCCTTCTTTAAGATCATTAGTTTTTTTTCAATAGGGATCAAACCTTCGTCTAGTTTTGGTTTCAGAAATGTTTGTTCAATAGGTGAAAATCAACATTTAGAATAACATGCCAAAGATTCAAGATCTTTATTTTCACATATGTTTCGAATCTATTATTCTAATAAATAAAACTATCGGTTTCGAAAAGTGGTGGTCTTTTGCATAGATCGCTCTTTAGATATTTGCCGAATCTATAGATCGATCATGCTTTAAAATACATAATATATTTTAGAAATCTTGATGTGCCTTGCTCTGATACCACTTGGGAAACTAGAAGGGGGGGTAGTTGATTGAATAGATTTACCGGTTTTTAATTGTGTTTAAAAAACTTTGCTTATAGAAACACTAGATCGAATATATGTCAATCAACCACTATTATGAATCAACAATATTACACACAAAAAACAATAATAACTATGATGTAAAGTTTAAGTAAAAGATAGAGATAAAGAATAGAACAATCAGTAACCACAAACACCGAGAATTATAGTGGTTCAGTTACGAAGCTCTTCTTTGCCATTCTTCCATTCCCCGAGTATCCGACCGGATTCACTATGTCAACAACTCCCTTTAGGCGGAGAAAACGTTTATGCGTAGCTTACGTTAATTTTCCGACACTAGCTAATGTCGAGTCTATATTAGCCAAAAACCAATCTACCACTTCACCAATGTATTTTAAGGACTAAAATACTAACCAACACAAGATCTACACAATCGGATTTATACACTATCCAATTTTACACACAAACACAAGATCAAGAAAATAGATGTTTAGATCTTAGAAGAAGATAGGATAAATCACTAATCTACAATGCTTCGTTTCTTGGCGTATACGAGTGTTCTTCTCTTGCACTTGATAGAAGGAGGAAGAAGATGAGATTGGATCACTTGAAACAAGATTAAACAATGTTAGTGATCAAGAGATTTAGTGAGAGATAGAAGGTATGGAAACTAGAAGGGGGGGTTGAATAGTTTTTACCATTTTTAAATAAAACTTATATTGTCGACTTATGTGACTCAGGAAGATATTACTTAGTGATTATATGCAATGAATAATGTAAATAAGTAATCTACGAAGTATGAACAAGTAAGATAAGAAAGATCAAACGATGACACAATGATTTATAGTGGTTTGGCTACGAAGCTCCTCTTCGCCCTACTTCACTCCCCAAGTACCCAACTTGAGAGTTTTCTTCACTATGTCAACAAGCTCCCTTTAGGCGGAGAAAATCGTACACGTCGCTTACACTTTTTCTGGTACTAAGCTAAATACCGAGTTCTACTTCAAGATAGAACCATATAACTATCATATGTATTTTATGGCCTAAATACTAACCTGTCATTCACATATGTATGCACAACACACAATACAAGCTTATACAAGATGAATTTTTATCACAAACCGTGATGACACAACTAAACTATTAAACACTTGAAAGCTTGACGCTTCGTAAGTCTTCTTCACTAACGAGTGGAATCTAGTTGATCACTTGTAATGGATTATGTAACAAAGTATAAGATGATCAAAAGAATTATACAAACGATAAAAGTTGTGTGTAAAAATATTTGTCACGGAGTTGTCTTTAAAATGAAGACTAAGGTTACTATTTATAAGCAACACTTTGAAAAAATTCAAATGGTGGCCCAGACAGTTGTTCACTTTGCGACCCCGGACCACCGTAGCTGGGATCCGTCCCGTGTATTTGGTGGATCGTTGGGGGAGCTGGGACAGCTTTGTCATTTTGTGATTAACCTTAAATCTATACAAAATATTGTTTTGTACTTAATAAAACTAGTTTATTAGATTCTTCTAAAACAAAATATTTCTTATCACCAATAAGGAAATATCTTCTAGATTTGGGAAGATTTAAAAAGATTTGGAAAGATTGTTTCCACTTATGGTTAATCTTATTTTGTCTTACATGATTAATATAACTAGCTTATAATTAATTATGTGTTAACTTAAATTATATTATTAGAAAAGGTTTATGCAAGTGATAATATTTTTATTTGATCATTAACTATGTTTAATAATGTCATATTCATACCTTAAGTGATATGTCGTCCTCAAGTAAACTTTCGACTAAATAACTTGTTTACGTAAACTTTTACGTAGTATGACATTATATTTGTTATTATCAAAACATAAAGATCATTAAATATAAATATCGTTTTTGCGCGAATATTTGTATTAACAATCTCTTCTTTTTTTGATGATGACAAAATATAAACTCATGCGTATTTAAAAGTTACTAAATAAGTATTTAGTGGATGAGTTTACTTCTCTTCTCCCCCTTTTTGTCGAAGCAAAAAGTGTTGTAGAGGCGTCCCTTGCGAGTCTTGTCTTGACGAATGCTAAGTGACTTAGTTACGAATGCAAAGTAAAGAATAAAGACTAAATTGTAAGTGCTCCCCCTTGGTGTATACTCGCCCTCGCTTGGGGCACCAAGAAATCAAGCTATGGATGTTTGCTACAAAACAAAGTTAGTAGATAAGCAAATATATATATATATATATATATATATATATATATGACAATTACATGTGCACACATATACATTTAAGCAATAAACAACCATTATTAACACAACAATAGAAATAATGTTAAATCCATTATAAGGGATAAAACATAAAATTTGGCGTAAAAGCCCATTAGACAATAAATTTAAACTAGAAAAGAAAAGAAAACAACTAAAAATCCTAAATCTTAGAATAAATATCATTTTCCCATATAATCCGAGAGGTAAAGTGAGATTTCTATGCGGCTAATGCGGGAAATAAGGTGGGTTTGATGAAGAGCCGAGGTGGTGTCGAATGTATGAGAACATGTAGTTGACACGGTTTCGGAGCATTTGGATCTCATGCCTTGTGGTGCTACAACATTGACAAAACATGTTGTGGAGGTGAGGCATGTCATTTGGATGAACAAAGTTCAAGATGTTTGGAGGATTGGGAAAATCTTAATTTCCAAGATTTGGTGGATGGTGAATGTTTTCAAGTGGAGGTGCATTGTTGTGGAGGTGAGGTGTATTGTTGTTAATGTTAACAAAAATGGTTGAGTTGATGGTAGTGGTTCAAATCTGGGTGGTGGATTTGGAAATTCAGGAGGTGGTCGTGAGACACGTGGTGGTGGAGATGGATTTGAAGGGCCCGGTGGCTAATTGTCCATCGTTGACACATAAGGGGTTATTTGGTGACATTTGTAGTGGAGGAAGTTCTTGAGGTTCTTATTTTATCGGAATGACAAAACGAAGTTTAGGTGGAGGTGCAACGTGAGTTGGTGTCGGAGACTCACTTGGTGATGACGATGAGGTGTAGTGTGTACTCTTGCTAGAGATAGATTTTGATGGAGCTTGTGGTGGTGAGAGGGATTTCTTTCTAGGAGGTGGCAAAGGAGTTCTCTCATTTAGATGTTCCTCACTTAGGATGTGAGATTGACATAGGTTGGATACTTGACACTCATTCTTGTGGTTTTTCTTTTGAAGGTTGGTGAATTTGTTTTGGATGAACTAGTCATGGTGATGAACTAGTAAGGTTGTTTATGAGAAATGTGGAGAAGATGTGAAGAAAATGATGTTTGAGGGTGATGATTATAAGGTGAAAGTGGTGACATGGTTTGTATAATGGTTCTTGAATTATATGGAAAACATGTTTTATCCTAAGGTTTAAAATCTCATATAGTATCACATAGCATGAATATAAGATAGAGTAGAAAAAGTTAAAAATCAACAATTTTTGAATTTTGGCGCCTGGCTTGAAGATCCACGGATCTACCAAAACAACAGATGGATCTACCATATGGTGGATCCGAAGGTCGCAAACTTCAACAAAATGACCAGAACATCATTTCTCACCCAAACTCAAAAAATATATTCGTCACGCCATGCATCATGGGTTATTTTATCAAATGGCATAAAAACATACGTTAAACAATTCCCTAACCACCAATTAATATCTGTGGGTACTAAGTATCAAAACATACATCATAAGTTTTCAATGATGACATCAATAGCGTCTATTTTATAATCATAATTTATCCCATGTTATTAACCCATTTTGTATAATTACTATAAAGAATTATTATTTAATCATTTATATTGAGGGGGGAAATTGCAGTAATTAGGAGTACTGGTGAATATTTGCAAAAAGCGGCATTTTGGAGCTTAAATGAAGATATTTTGAAGATTACTATTATGAAGACCAATACGCCGTATCCATCAAGGAAAATACGGCGTATCCGTGCCTGCACTCACCAAAGACCACAAAGGAATAAAGCTCAATACGTCGTATCCATAAAAGACCAATACGCCGTATTGGAAATATGAAATGAATATAATATTCTGGAAGATATCAAGTGTGGTCCCTACTCCAAAAAATCCCCAATACGCCGTATCCAATCCTTGGATACGCCGTATCGAACCGACTTCCAGACCTTATAAATAGAAAACTCAAAAATGAGTTTTAAGTGTGCTAAATCATATTCTCGATACCTAAACCATAAAAGTCGATTTTCAGAGGAGAAAAAGTGTAACACCCCCATTTTTATATATCTCAGCGGAAGGGTCATTTGGGGTAGCTATGTCTTTATAAATAACTAAAGCTTAGGAAAACGGAATCGAAATGAGAGTGTTTGAATTATAACCATATTCGAAATTTAAGTTTCACCCACCATAGGTCCTATTAATTTTCATATTCAAATAGATTCATTTTCAAATATTTTATTCGAAATGTTTTTTTTAAATGGGCCTCAAAATATTTATTTTCATTAGCTTCTCTGAAATCTTTTTTCACCGTATTACTTCAAGGATCCTGAGATTAAAAACATGCCAAAAGTCAAACAATAATGTTGAGTGAATAAATAGAGTTTATTTTATATAATTAAATTCCGGAACACAAGTATCATTTCTCAAAATTATCAGACATATACGAGTGGATCAGACAAAGTTATAGTAGGGATTATTATAAGACTCATGACACTGAACGTTACCATATAATTAAAATGCCCACTATACCCTCGCTATGAGTGGCATATTACTCTCTATACAAAAGCTTCAGTGGTGTCATTATCGATTCATGATGATACAGGTCGTCACGGATTGGCGGTGGCAAACCTCAAATATAGTACTATTTCATGTATAAGCGTCTTACCAGTACCGGTAGTAAAAAATTTATGATTTCCGCGGGTCTTTCTATCTAGCGAGTTAGTTAACTTATAATAATCAGATCTACTAGCATACTTTGGAGTCTCTCGTGTTATTTTTCTTAAATACAAGCATGTTTTTCCCTCGCGGGTTTATTAAAACAATCAAAGTATTAATTCATATCTAGATGGTGTTCTTGGAAGCTGTGTATGATTCTATGGTAATTTTCTCCACTTGTACATAAAGGAATTTCCGGTGCTGAGTATTCACTGTCAGATTTTGGGGTTAAGCCTTATCATTTAGAAAGGGCAAAGCACATTAATCGACATTATGTCGCTATTGTTAGCTTTCATATTCGGCAATCATGTATAACTTCATCAATCATGTACTTTGTATACGACCTAGGGTTGAAATGGATACTATTTTGATTTATGAGTTCACTACATGATTATAAATCTCTATCCTCCATATTATGGTATCCATAATCGTCCTTTATGTCTTGTAGGTCCTTCGGATATTAATTCATATGGAGCCCTTTGCAAGAATCCTTCGGCACAATATTTTCCTTCCTTGTAGCTTCAACGTGTGCATTTCGAATTTGTTCGTGGTAAATTGTTATGTACCGGTCACCCTAAGCACACACTCGTATTGTGTTCCTTATCCATCCTGCTCAAGCATCAGCGACAACATTGCTTTCCGGGTGCATAACGAATAACTATCGTAAATCACTCAAGAAGTTCTTATCCATCTACGCTGACCTCATATTAGCTAATTTTTTTTAATCCACAAATATTGTGTAGGCTTTTTGTGTTCGGTGTATACCTTACACTTAGTGCCGTACATTTATGTCTCCATAGTGATAGCAAAAACCACCGCTCCCAATTCTAAGTCATGGGTCGTATAATTTTCTTCATTCTTTCTAAGTTGCCGAGAGGCGTACGCAATTAACTTTTCTCGTTGCATCAAAACTGCTCCAAATCCTTTAAGGGATGCATCACAATACAACTAACAAAGTTTCGTTCCTACGGATAGTGATAATATTGGGCACTATACATTTCAGCTTCATTTTGAAATTGCCTCCTTTCGTAGTCGCCCCAACCCTTACGATTATTTTCTGAGTGAGTTTAGTTAATGGTTTGGATATTAGAGAAAACTCCTTAATAAACCTTCGATAATAACCTGCCAAACACAAAAATTATCGCACTTCCGTTGGTGTAGTCGGTGCAGCCTAATTTTTAATGGTTTCGATCTTCGCAGGATCATCTTGAAAAACTCTTAACTACTTTAATAAAAATAATATCATTTACATGGGCATGGAATTACACAGGAATCAAGCAAAAATAACATTTCGTATACTTAGCGTACAACTTTTCGCTCTTAGCAAATCAAGATGTCTTCAAATGTTCACCATGTTCTTCTTTATTTTTGGAATAAATCAGAATGTCATCAATGAATACAATCACGAACTTAAACAAGATACGGTTGCACACGCGATTAAAAACCATGAAATATGTCAGGTAATTAGTCAGTCACATTTGGCATTACTTGAAATGGTCCTGCCCTAATATAGTGCTCTAGCTGGTAGGCCCTTTAGGTGCGTAAGTGACATATAGTGATTGGGTTGATGATTTGGTTCGCATATATATAAGGCCATCACCGTTCCTAGACATGACCTTGCCAAAAAGGCCAAAAAGGCCATCACCGTTCCTAGAACCACTCGAACTCAAATCCTAAGAGGCCCAAACAAACTCTATGCTAATGACATTCGTCTCGATTTGAAAGGATGGGAACTCTTCTTTAAAGAAAAATTCTTTTGCTCTATTGACAAAAGAAACAAGGTAAAAGCATGCACTGCTTACATGCTTTACTACCTCACCATTGGAAGAAAGTTCAACTTCACTTCGATGATCATTTATCGAATGGAGGAAGTCATAAACAAGCGCAAAGGCCCCATGCCTTTTTCCATGCTTTTGACTCATATTTACAATCATATCCTTAACATAAACGCTCAAGCCATTGTCCTAATTGCTAGGTTCTGATGACATTAAATAACGTACATTTTATAGCATCATTTACCCCATGATATTGACCCATTTTGTATAATTATTGCAAAGAATTGTTACTTAATCATTTATATTTAAGAATTGCAGTAATTATGGAGTACTTGGTGAAATTTAGCAAAAGGCCCGCATTCTGGAACTTAAATGAAGATATTTTAAAGAATACTATTTTGAAGACCAATACGTTGTATCCAGCAAAGAAGATACGGCGTATCTGTGCATGCACTTACCAAAGACTACAAAGGACTGAAGCCCAATACGCCGTATCCAGAAGATATCCATACGCCGTATCCAAGATATAATATGAAGAAGATTCTAGAAGATATCAATCGTGGTCCCTACTCCAAGATACCTTGATACGCCATATCCAATCCCTCGGATACACCGTATCGAACCGACTCCAGACCTTATAAATAGAAAACTCAAAAACGAGTTTTAAGTATGCAAAATCATATTCTCGATACCTAAACCACAAAAGTCGATTTTTAGAAGGGAAAAAGAGTAGAAGAGGTCAAGCAAAGTTCTCAATTCCATAGGAGACAACGTGTAATTCCATATACTTTAGTAATCGTTCAGTTTTTGGTATCATTCGTTAACTCGGTTAGTTTACCTTCGCTAAATAATTTCTATTTGTATTATTATGATGTTTGAAGGCTAATACCTTCAGGTATTAGCCATTATTATGAAGATTTGAATGTTTAGTATTTGTTTATCTCGATTTCTTGATTTATCGTTGCATGCTTGTTTATGTTTATCGCATGATACTTGTTTACGGGCTTTTGTATGCGACCTATCATTCAACTGGATCTATTGACACGGACCAAGTAGATCTAGAGTACGAGATAGCTCTCCATATAGTAATTTATACATCTAGAATAATAGGATCACAAATATTGTCCTTCTAAATCTATGTTTAGGATACGCTTCAGGCTTAACTAGTTAATTAGATATTGCTAATGGTTTATTGATCGTGTTGACTAGAAGGTAAACCTAGATAATTCAACAAGTAACGTTCTGATTTCATTGGATAATTGGACAAGTGACCTACTAGTGTATTAAATTGCCATTAAGCGGTAAGTGGGTAAAGTCTCTATGAGCTAGGGTTTAACAAGATCACCATTGATTTAATCCCTAAGATAAATTATAATCAGCAAATTAGAATGCTTTATGCGAAGGCTTTAATTGTGACAGAATTAATGTATCTAGGTCTTAGAAAGAAGTAACGCCTAAGTCTAAGAATGATATACCACATTGAGAGAAGAAATCATTGCACTAAATAAACAAACCAACGTTCTAATCGGATTAATAATGGTTAATACAGTTTTCTTATATTTGGCTTGACTGCTCTTTGATCTTCTGTTTATTTGCTTTCTATGTGTTTAATTGTCTTGAATTGATATTTGTCACCACCAAAACTGTGCTAATCTCTCAGACTGAAACCCCTCCCCCTTTTATCCAATAGAATTAGGATTAGGACTAACATAAGGATAGCATAGGTTTATATTAGAATAGAACTAACATAGATTAGATAACCAAGATATTAATGGATTGATAGATTTAACCTCGCTTCAAGTGCTCGACACCCTACTTACCATGAATCTACCATCGACTGGGTACACTGCCCGTTAGAGTATGTTTTCTAGGTTAGTCGGCAAAATATAAATTTAAAACTTGAATCATAAATATATACCACACAACGACACACATCAAGTTTTTGAAGAATACTATTTTGAATTTATATAAATTTAAAACTTGAATCATAAATATATACCACACAACGCCAAAAACTTGATGTGTTTCGTTGTGTGGTATATATTTATGATTCAAGTTTTAAATTTATATTTTGCCGACTAAACCAGAAAACACACTCTAACGGGTAGTGTACCCGATCGATGGTAGATTCGTGTTAAGTAGGGTGTCAAACACTTGAAGCGAGGTTAAATCTATCAATCTATTAATATCTTGGTTATCTAATCTATGTTAGTTCTATTCTAATCTAAACCTATGTTATCCCTATGTTAGTCCTAATCCTAATTCTAATGGATAAAGGGGGGTTTTTTAGTCTAAGAGACTGGTACGATTTTGGTTTGACAAAGATAAATTCAAGACAATTAAACACACAGAAAGCAAATAAACAGAGGATCAAAGAGCGGTCAAGCCAAATATAAGAAAATTGTATTAATCATTTTTAATCTGATTAGAACGTTGGTTTGTTTATTTAGTGCAATGATTTCTTCTCTCAATGTGGTATATCATTTTTAGACTTAGGCATTAATTCTTCCTAAGACCTAGACACATTAATTCTGTCACAATTAAAGCATCTGCATAAAGCATTCTAATTTGCTGATTATAATCTATCTTAGGGATTAAAGCAATGGTGATCTTGTTAAACCCTAGCTCATAGAGACTTTACCTACTTACCGCTTAATGACAATTTAATACACTAGTAAGTCACTTGTCTAACTATCCAATGGAATCAAAACGTTACTTATTGAATTATCTAGGTTCACCTTCTAGTCAACACGATCAATAAACCATTAGCATTATCCAATTAACTAGTTAAGCCCGAAGCGTATCCTAGAAACAGATTTAGAAGGACAATATTTGTGATCCTATTATTCTAGATGTATAAATTACTATATGGAGAGCTATCCCAGAATCTAGATCTACTTGGTCCGTGTCACTAGATCCAATAGAATGATAGGTCACATATAAAAGCGCATAAACAAGTATCATGCGATAAACATAAACAAGCATGCAACGATAAATCAAGAAATCAAGATAAACAAATACAAAACATTCAAATCTTCATAATAATGGCTAATACCCGACGGTATTAGCATTTAAACGTCATAATAATACAAATAGCAATTATTTAGCTGAGGTAAACTAACCGAGTTAACGAATGATACCAAAAACTAAACGATTACTAAAGTATATGGAATTACACGTTGTCTCCTATGGAATTAAGAACTTTGCTTGACCTCTTCTGCTCTTTTTCCCTTATAAAAATTGACTTTTGTGGTTTAGGTATCAAGAATATGATTTTGCACACTTAAAACTCATTTTTGAGGAGATTGAACGTCTTTACAAACTATGACGATACTTATGAAATAAATCATGAAGTTTGTGAGAGAAACAAAGCTCGAGAGCTACCGGTATGCAAAATAAAAAGATACATGATGATTAAGTATTCGTTCGATGACGAAGAAGAATATGTTGCCGTAAAAGAATACAAATACAACAATCTTACTAACACAAGAAAAGAGGCATGCCAAGCTTACCAAGAAATCTTTCATATGATGGATGAAGGATGGATGGTGACTAGAGCCGAGTAAAGGAAGTTGAAGAAAAGTCTAACTTAAAGACTTCGCTGTAAACAAAAGTACTTCTGGGGAGACAACCCAGAGTTTATTTTGTTTTGTTATTGAGTCTGTCTTCCCAGACGTCAATACGGCGTATCCGCTCCATACCATACGGCGTATTGATTGTCTGGACATTTTCAGTCTTTATTTTATTATTTTTGAACAGTATTTTCAGTTATGGCAATACGGCATATCTGAATATGTTAGGCACGTAATTCACACAGACTGACCCGTATTTAGTTTTTAAATAAACAAAAACGCAAAGATAGGATTGCACGTTTTTTTACACAGGATCTGTCAAAGGAAAAATCGACAAATATTGGTGGAGAATTCTAAAATCTGGAGAACCTAAGTGTTGGAGTATTGAAACGTCAAGACGGCTGTTCAACATAATCTTGCTCAAAAAACAGATATAATTAGAGTATATTACTTAAATCTTCGTAGCAAAATAGGCGAGAGTATATTTCTCGCAATTTTTAATTTCGTTTTAGTGCCGTTATATTCTTAATGTTTTATTCTTTGGAGATTTACTTCATTTACAACCGTACGGACGCTTTAATATCTTAAAGTGGAGGGATGGAATTAAAAAATGTATTTCTTGTCCTCAAGTTTTCACCACAAACGTTTAAATGCTTAAAAATATCTCGCAAATTTAAATTGTTCACAAGCATACATTTGTGAAAAAATTACTTGTTACATAACCGCACACCAATAAAACCCCTTGATAGAATATTGTGAGGAATTTATACCTTTTACTTTTCAAGTATTTACCTAAATTCCACAAAAATATGGAGTCACGAATGCTCGCCGTGATGTATAGACTTTAGATCTTGGCTGTGGTATATCTATGCGAGCACACAATATGAGCACATATGGATGTAGGATGGAAGGTTAACTTGTTTAATATTGGTAAAAAGTTTTAGGTCTTACATCTCCAAATCGCACCTTTCCAACTGTGTTTATTTCTAAACATAACATTCTCCAGTTATGTTAACCTCATAGTTCATAATCCCCTACACTTTTCCATTTCCTCATATTTAGGTGAGTGAAGAATCAACTCTAGAAACAACCATGCTCCTGGAGCCAGAATGCCTTATGTAGGTAATCTATACACCAATTAATTATAGTGTTTCGTTTATAACCACACACCTCTTCATCTGGAAGCCTCTACTCCTGTTAGAGTTATGTGTTAATTTACAGTTGCTAGTTGTTAAAGTGTAAAGTTTGGATTTCCCTGAGAGTTCTTGTTTGTCATTTTCTCAGCACTTTGGCGATGTTGGAATTCTTCTCATCTGCAAATGGGAATGTATATTAGTAGTCAAAGCTCATGTGATTCTACTGCCATCACAATTATTGATGAATCCGAAGAACAAAGAACAAATAACTATCGATGGAAATATCCGTAATTATTATGATACGTGGAACGACGGTGACTTTGTAACTACATACGGAGATTTGAAGTTTAGGTAAAAAAAGAGAAAAGTTTAAAGATAATCGTTTCGCAAAGAGAATTACCGAAGGAATTATACGAAGGATCGGTTATTCGTTGATACGCAACATGAAGAATCAACGATGTAGAGTATTGTACAAAGTGTAAGATATCACCACTTGCCTTGTAGAGTATGTAAAGTTTTGGGATGATTGGGAAGTTGACCGTTATGGGAACGCCAACTTAAGTTTGTTATTTTTTGATTCAATGATCTTACGAGGTAAATAGTAGTGCGTCTTTGTCATGGAACGGTTCGAGGATTCAATTAAGGTGTCTGGCAACTTGTATCTTAAGTCTTAATCTATTTGTTTCTTGATTTTTTATTTAACACCAAATATTCTCTCTTCCACCAATGATTCACCATCTCGTTTTACGCGAGATTGAGGATTATACTGAAAATGCATGTTTTTCCCAAGCGTTCGGGTGGTGTAGGCATGGGTCTTGTACTTGTTGGTTACGACTTTTAGTAATGTTATAGGGGGGGGGAAGGTTCCTACCCTATATCATTCTTCATCATAACCGTTGGTTAAATTTGAATGGGGATGTGATCGAACACTCATGTCTATCTTGGCGTTTCGGGTATGTATGTGTGCTTCAGTTGCCTTGTTGGGGTGGTACTTCTGGTGAAAGATTGTAGAATGATCAAACCGTACGCCTTCCATTCAAAAAACCTATATTTACCTTTATAAACTTGTTACTCCTTGGCTTTAGTGGTGGAGATGTGTATCCTTGCCAAGCTTATGATAGAATACTCGTCACGACCGAGCAAATGAGCGAATTAGTTACATGTTACCACATAGATTAGTTGAGTGATTTAAGTGTTTTCATCTTCCTACTTCGTGAGGTGTTTGGTTGTGTACTTGTAATCGATCGAATATTGCTTAACGGGAAACAAATATCACTTAGGGATACATTTTTATATTTTCTAATGGCTACTTGAGGACAAGTAGGATTCAAGTGGGGGGATATTTGATAACATCAAATAACATCTATTTTATAATATCATCAATCCCATGATATTGACCTATTTTGTATAATTATTGCAAAGAATTGTTACTTAATCGTTTATATTTAAGAATTGTAGTAATTATGGAGTACTTGGTGAAACTTAGCAAAAGGCGCGCATTCTGGAGCTTAAATGAAGATATTTTAAAGATTACTATTCGGAAGACCAATACGCCGTATCCATTGAAGAAGATATGGCGTATCCGTGCCTGCACTCACCAAAGCCACAAAGGATTGAAGCCCAATACGCCGTATCCAGAAGACACCCATACGCTGTATCCAAAATATAGTATGTGAATATTCTGGAAGATATCAAGCATGGTCCCTACTCCAAGAAACCCCTAATACGCCGTATCCAACTCCTTGGATTCGCCAGTATTCAACCGATTCCAGGGCCTTATAAAATAGAAAACTCAAAAAATCGACGCGTTTTCAGTGCTGCAAAATCTTTTCTCGACACCTCTAAACAACAAAAGTTCGATTTTTAAGAGGGGTTAAAAGAGCAGAAGAGGTCAAGCATGGTACTTCAGATTCCTTAGGATCAGACAACGTGTAATTCCATATATATTTAGTAATCATTCGTTTTTGGTATCATATTCTTTAATGTAGTTTGTTTACCTTGGCTAAATAATTTTCAATTTGTATTATTATTATGACGTTTGAAGGCTAATACCTTCGGGTATAGACCATTATTATGAAGATTTGAATGTTTGGTATTTGTTTATCTCGATTTCTTGATTTATTGTTGCATGCTTGTTTATGTTTATCAATTCATACTTGTTGTATCTGCGCTTTTGTTATTGCGAACCTATCATTCAACTTAGATCTAGTGCCACGGACCAAGTAGATCTAGAGTTCCGCGTGGATAGCTCTCCATATAGTAATTAATACATCTAGATTAATAGGATCACAAATATTGTCCTTTTAAATCTGTGTCTAGGATACGCTTCGGGCTTAACTAGTTAATTGGATATTGCCAATGGTTTATTGATCGTGTTGACTAGAAGGTGAACCTAGATAATTCAACAAGTAATGTTCTAATTCCATTGGATAGTTAGATAAGTGGAATACTAGTGTATTTAATTGCCATTAAGCGGTAAGTGGAAAAGTCTCTATGAGCTAGGGTTTAACAAGATCACCATTGCTTTTAATCATAGGTGATTGATTATCAGCGCAAATAGGATACTTTACTGTGGATACTTTAATTGTGACAGAATTATTGTGTCTAGGTCTTAAGAAGAAAGGTAACCACCTAAGTCTATAAGAATATATACCACATCGAGAGAAGAATTCTCCTTCACTGAATAATCCAAACCAACATTACTAAATCGGATTAAAAAAATTTTAATGGTTATACAGTTTCTTATATTTGGCTTGACCGCTCTTTGATCTTCTGTTTATTTTCTTTCTGTGGGTAGGTTAAAGTGTCTTGAATTGATCTTTGTCACCACCAATAATGTGTCAGTCTCTCAGGCTGAAAGCCCCCCCTTTATCCATTAGAATTAGGATTAGGACTAACATAGGGCTAGCATAGGTTTAGATTAAAATAGAACTAATATAGATTAGATAACCAAGATATTAATAAATTGATAGATTTAACCTCACTTCAACGTGTACGACAACCCGACTTACAAAAACTAGCATCGTCGGGAGAACTTGCCCTAGGTTAGTATGTGTTTTCTGGTTTAGTCGGCAAAATATAAATTTAAAACTTGAATCATAAATATATACACCACAACGACACACCATCAAGTTTTTGGTACCGTTGTCGAGGAGTGAAAATTAATCTTGATTTTTATTTTAATATTTTGGTTTTTAGATTTAGTAGAGATTGTTGATCTGTAACTCCTCTGTGAGGATTAGTGTAATTTAGATTGTGCTATATTTGCTTGTTTACTATTATTGTATTTCTGTAATATTTGTTATATTTGTCTTTAATTGGTTTGCTTGTATATTTGTCGTGTTTAATTGTTTGTGTGATTTAATATTTTTCTAAATTCATGTTCTGGTCTGACAATTGAATCACGACATTATTCCTATTCCTTCGGTTACGGGTTCAGTTCCCCTGTCCAATACAGCGTATTCATTCAACAGATTAATACGGCGTATCCACTTCCATTGGACACGGCGTATCAATCATCTGGAAAAGAAACTGATTAAATTATTTTCGATTCTCGAATTTAAAGCAATTTTTTATGTATATACTTTTCTCCGCTGGTTCTACTGATAATTTTCTGAGTATTTTCAGTAAGAATGACAAAGGTTATCAAAGGAGAATTCGAGAAAATTATGGACGTTAAGATCGAAGATGTTTCGCCCACTTGCGATACACCACTTGAAATTTTCAACATGGAAGTCAGTCGATTATGCGGAATGGATAATGATTTATTTACTTATGAAGTTAAAGCTGCTAACATCCCATGTAACTAGAAAATGAACGACGATATAGAGGATGAAGCTGATGATGACATGGGGTATGATCCGTCTGATGTTGTATTTATTGAATGGTTAGGCTCGAAATTCTTCAATTACAAGACAATTGATCATTACACTATGAAAGCATTATGGATGTACTGGATCAGAGGAGATGATGAAGTAGAGCTTACTGATGAGGAATCTTCTGACAGTGAAGATGATGTTGCTAAAGTCTTCAGGATTGGCACTAATTTATTTGACTATGAGACACCACCCTGTTCAGCATTTAACGAATTTAATTACCTTCTAAAAATAGACCCAGATTTGCTTACAAATGATATTGAGGGATTCAAAACCTTTGAAGATTACAAGAATGATTGGATCAATGAATGGAATAAGGATGTACCATGGGTGTACGAAAAACCATGCCTTGATCAAGGGATATGGAAAGAGCCAGCACCAGTTAAACATACTTGTAAACCTTTCAACTATAAAACTGGATGTTCAGAATGGCCGACATGTAGTTGGAGAGATGATGAATACTTTAATGAAGGAAACTTACCTGGAATTTACATGGTCGAAAACCAGCTCCATTATCAAGATTACGAATGCTATGAGGCTTTAGAAGACTATGAACTGAAAAAAGAAGCTTTATGGAATAAGGCAATGATGGAAGGATTAATAAGAGATGACAATAACGATGAGTCACACTATGAACAGAGGAGGAGATTGAACGTCTTTACAAACTATGACGATACTTATGAAATAAATCATGAAGTTTGTGAGAGAAACAAAGCTCGAGAGCTACCGGTATGCAAAATAAAAAGATACATGATGATTAAGTATTCGTTCGATGACGAAGAAGAATATGTTGCCGTAAAAGAATACAAATACAACAATCTTACTAACACAAGAAAAGAGGCATGCCAAGCTTACCAAGAAATCTTTCATATGATGGATGAAGGATGGATGGTGACTAGAGCTGAGTAAAGGAAGTTGAAGAAAAGTCTAACTTAAAGACTTCGCTGTAAACAAAAGTGCTTCCGAGGAGACAACCCAGAGTTTATTTTGTTTTGTTATTGAGTCTGTCTTCCCAGACGTCAATACGGCGTATCCGCTCCATACCATACGGCGTATTGATTGTCTGGACATTATCAGTCTTTATTTTCTTATTTTTGAATAGTATTGTCAGTTATGGCAATACGGCATATTCATGAATATGATACGGCGTATTCACCAGACTGACCCGTATTTAGTTTTTAATTAACCAAAAACACAAAGATAGGATTGCACGTTTTTTTACACATGATCTGTCAAAGGAAAAATAGACAAATATTGGTGGATAATTCAAAAATCTGGAGAACCTAAGTGTTGGAGTGTTGAAACGTCAAGACGGCTGTTCAACATAATCTTGCTCAAAAATGGAAATTAGAGAATTACCGAAGGAATTATACGAAGGATCGGTTATTCGTTGATACGCAACATGAAGAATCAACGATGTAGAGTATTGTACAAAGTGTAAGATATCACCACTTGCCTTGTAGAGTATGTAAAGTTTTGGGATGATTGGGAAGTTGACCGTTATGGGAACGCCAACTTAGGTTGTTGTTTTTGATCAATGATCAAGACGATGTAAATAGTAGTGTCTTTGTCATGGTAACGGTCGGGGAAATAAGTGTCTGGCAACTTGTATCTTAAGTCTTAATTTATTTGTTTCTTGATTTTTATTTAAGAACAATT
>BQNB010048940.1:0-38626 GCA_026074375.1 Tanacetum coccineum | reverse complement strand
CCGAGCCGAACCGAAACCGAACCCAACCGACAAAACCGAAAACCATAAATATACAAAACTGAAAACCGCACCGAAAATGGTCGGTTCGATTTCGGTCGGTTCGGCTCGGCTCGGTTTGTCGGTTCGGTTCATTTTTTGTTTAGTTTTGCTCAGCCCTACCCAAAACCGTTGCTTTGCGCGGATAACATGCTAGTATTTTAAGAAGATACAAGTAGAATTATATCAAGTAAAAGAGAAAAAAAAATATAAGAATTTAATAAATATGGCAGGCTCAGGTTCCAATTCAAGTTTCGTAGTGGAAATTAGAGAATAACCATATACCCATCACATATAAGTTGTAAGTGCCCTAAGTCTTAGTGTGAAGCTGATTTGGATACATGGCCAGATTAAGAACTTTTCATTTACAGTATTTTTCTACTCGTATAGTCGTATTAATAAGACAATTGTTACTAGTTAGTAAAAGAAATGGTCAATCACATTCTCTTGTGATCTCTATATATGTAATATGTAAGTCCGTCTCAAGAATTTTATGTATGAACTAATTATACTCAGGTCTCACATTATATATGTATATATATTAGAAGTTCGTGAAATTTTGTGACCCTCGTCAAGCGGTTGCCCTGTGCAAAGACACCTCTTACACTCCCCTAAAAACGGCCCTGGTAACATGTTGTTGTTCACGGTCCTTGGCTAGGTACCATATCAACTTACATCGTAATATGCATAAACGAGTTATCCCCGTGGCCATTTGCCATCCTTATATATGCAGAGACGGGCCCGCATAGGAGCCGCCACACCCACTTTTAAGTTACGAAGTGTAAATCTTTTATAAAATATGTTTTTTTAGGAACTGCAACCCCAGTTTACCTAATAAATACTTTATAGGACAACTTTAGTACTCATAATCATAAAAAGAAAATCGTGCAGCACCCTGTGAAAAATCATGGGTCCGACTCTGTATATGTGTAACAGGTGAGGTTTGAATCCTAAACCTCTTTGTAAAGAGGTCGCGTGCCTTACCATAGGCCATTTGGTGATGGTTTAGATTGTGATAGTGATGTTGATTTAAATTATATAGCTTTTTACCTACATAAGCATTAAAAGTATGCAAATTCTAATTAAAAGACGAAATAATGATAGCAGGAGGAGCAGAATTAATACTACACGGGATATGAAATAACCAAAGATGCAAAAGAAAAAAGAATCAAATAAGAGAGAAAAATTATTCATCGAGTAGCATGAGTTCACATTTATTTGTATGATTGTATTGTACAAGGAAATTGGGATAACGTTGAAGAGCTTTTGAGTGATTACATGTTCAGAGTCACAGATAGAATCACTAATAATGGCAACACAATACTCCATATAGCAGTGAATTCTAGCAAGAATCATGAACTCTTAGAGTTGTTGTTGGAACAGCTACCGGTAAGCACACAACTAGTGGAATTGAAGAACTCGGATGGAAGAACGCTACTTCATGTTGCTGCTATTGTTCGTAATGCTAAAGCTGTTAATCTCTAGGTCGTAAGAGACCGAGATTTATTGATCACAAAAGACAACAAGGACCAAACACCACTAGCCATAGCTCTTTCTAACATGCATACCGAGATATCTTGGTGTTTGCTTAATCACGTCAATACAAGAAGACAGAAGAATAATCTGTTTGCTGGTGCGAATAGTGACAAGCTTCTAGCTCTTGCTATTTCTTCTAAAGAGTTTGGTAAGTGTCGTTTATTGGATTCAATCATCCTTATATAATATTAAATCAACCACATAATTGAGACGACTAACTTGAAAATTTATGCAGGCTTGGCACATGAATTGTAGAAGCATTATTGCCGTCCCTTGGATAGTGAGGTTGTGTTAATGGTTGTTTCTCAAAACTTCCCAGTACTCAATTTTTGGGAAAGTATAACAGATTTATTTTAATGATTTTGCATGTTTCTTTACCTTTTAGATTAATCATAAGGCCTCTCTAACAACTTCTGGTATATCAGCTTCCTATCGTAGAGAGATTCCGCAAGTTGCAGAAATATGGCCATATCTCTAAATTGATAGGTCATACATAGTTTTCAACAAATCGTTGTGCTAAACTCCCTATAGCAATTTTAGCTTAGTAGCTACACATGTCATGACCCCGTAATTCTAACAAACTTTCTATCTTCGAAATAGGGTTTATGATGATTTATTTCTTATTCTAGAGTATTCATGTGTTATGTGGTAAGATGAATCAACATTTACCGTGATAGTTTAACGAAAAATAGAAGAGAAAAATGTAAATTTATTGTTGGTGTAATTGCTCATTTAGGTCTATGTTACAACATGACCGTTCTTTATAAGGAGAGTTTCTAGTTTTGATCATTCCAAAGAAGTATTAAAGACCGCTTGTGACATGATATGCTCTTCAATTGAGCCAAGCTCTCACCATCTCTATTTCACCAATTCATATATTGAGGCCAAAAGACAATATGCAATGGATGTTGTTAAAAGAGATTTTTTTTATAAATTTCTAGATGCAGTCAGGAGTGTCAACAGAGATGGTCATAACATCATTCAACATGTTGTGATAAATCGCTCATAACATACTTACAGCATATTATATGGAATGAGCCAACCTAAGAATATTTATAAAACAATTGAAGACTCTTTAGGGAACAACCTTTTGCATCTGGCTGCAAGATTGGCACCTGCGACCAAATTAAATCTTATATCAGGTCCAGCTTTACAGTTACAATACGAACTACAATGGTATAAGCTTTGAATTTCTATCAACTTAAACTTGAATATTACTCAAAATACAAAATGATTTGATATGAAATATTATTATTTACTAATTAGCTAGCATGATCAACATATTGTAATCCTGTAAGAAGTTAAAAGATATGTATGTACATCAAACGTCACAAAGAATAACTCATCTCAAGAAACACCTCAGATGGTATTCACAAGAACACACAGAGTTGGTGACTAACGCTGAAAATGGATGAAGGCTACTGTCTGGTCATACATAATAACCAAACCACTGCTCTAATCACCACCATTGTGTTTTTAGCAGTTGTTACGCCTGGAGGAAACAATCAGGACACGTGTACCATTTGTTACTAACAACCCGGCCTTCACAGTGTTTGCAATATCAGATACAATATCGTTATTCACAGCGTGTTTATGGCAAAATAATCAGATACAGTCATCGTAATCACATTAGCTCCTTTAGCATTCCTTTTTAAAATGTTCTCATGCTATCCTAAACCAAGAGCATATCTTTTTGCTGCACATAACAACATTTCTTTAATAACCTATCTAAGAAATTGTTTAAGTGCGGTTTTGGCTACTCTTGTTTCCATCTTGACGAGAGCCATGGCAACATAACGTTATGGTGACAACATTGAGTATTTGGTTGTAATTTGCGACAAAAGCAACACTTCCCAATACTATTCCTCTATTCTACTAATTATCTAATTTATCTTGCGTGCGAGGTTTCTCTATGTTTATCTACTAACAAAGTTAGTCTTGACGTAGTAGGATTATCGCGATTTACGAATGGGGCTAAGAGATGGCGACGACAATTCATAAGGGAATGTAAATAGTATGGACAAAGAGCAAGACCTGATCTAAGTGGGCTTATCGAGCTTCCCCCAATCTTTCCACATTCTTTATTCAGCCACAATTCTTGAGAGTATAGAGCCATGAACATAACGTTTGGTGCAACATTGTTTGTTGTGTTTGGACAAAAGAACTCTTCCACTCTTATTCCCATAACGTTTGGGTCCATGTTACTACCTAGAAGTTAGTTGACTGTAGTGTTCTATTAGAAGGGGCTTAAGAAGATGGTGAGACAATTCATAAGGGAATGTGATGTTGGTCAAAGGCAAAACCTGATCTAAGTGCTTATCGAGCTTCAATTTTTGCCAATTCTTGAGAAGATTTGGTCCGAAATATCTATGGACTTTACTGAAAAACTTCCTTTGTCTCATGGGAAGTGGTATCAAGAGCACTTTCCTGACACATCTATCTTCCTCTCTGATCGATTTCCGAGGAACTTTACTTTGATCGGTCGCATTTCTGTAAAAACTAGATTCACGAGCTGTTTGATTGGATCCGGTAAAGTAAAAGCACTTGTTTCAATTGAATTTGGTGTTTGTACATGAATATTTGGTGTTACGATTGAATTCGATACACTAGTTATACCGAATTTAGAATTTATGAATTCTGCTATTGTTGGTTTAAGAATTTGGATTTTGAATTTTACGAATTCGAAATTGTGTTCGTTAGGAATCTTAATATTGTTTTTTGAGTAAATTGCAAAAATCGTCCCTAAGGTTTAGCCAAATTGCATGTTTCGTCTCAAATAGTTTGAAAGTGCATAGATAGTCCCAAAATCAAACTATTTTGCAAAAAATCATCCCTGTAGCATGCAATTTGGCAAAACCTTAGGGTCGAAACATGCAATTTGGCAAAACCTTAGGGACTATCTATGCTAAACTATGGGGACGCTTTTGACTTTTTGGCTATACCTTAGGGACGATTTTTGCACTTTTAAACTATTTGGGACGAAACATGCAATTTGGCTAAACCTTAAGGACAATTTTTACAATTTACTCTTGTTTTTTTAAGAATTCAGAAATTGTATTGGGTGTTGCGAATTTGGAGTTTATCTTTTGGAGGACTCGGAAATTACCTTTTGTTTTTTAAATTCGAAATTTGTGGCTTCTTTTCCGAATTCGGAAGCTGTTACATTGTTGACTGAATTCGAAAACGTTTGTGAATTCGGAAATCGTTGAGAAATCAAATTCGAAATTTTAAACTTGGTAAATTTCTGGCAAGTTCTTTTATGAAGATGACCATTGTTAAACATTCATAGCGATCACACGAACAACGCAAGACTGCTTAAATCCCCTGTTTGTGAATTAATGGTATATTGTGTCATTAAACCTTATCTTTTAGTCATTATTTCTTAATTGTAGACGAAAAAGCAATAATACTAAACCCCTATGGTGAACACACGCAGTAACACACTGATTCCAACTGAATCAATGGAATCTATTCAAGCAACAGTTGGTGGATTAACAAAATCTATGGAAATAATCAATGAAAGCATTAGATAGATTATGGTACAACAAAGACTGTTTAATGAAGAATTGACACGATACACAAATGGTGAAGGTACTAGTAGGAGTAATCAAAGAAATGGTGCATGCACCACTACTACTAATCAAAGAAATGTGTAGTATGGCAGTATGTCTAAAATTGAGTTTTCTAAATTTAGTGGTGAGGATGTCAAAGGTTGGTTGTTTACATATAAGCAGTTCTTTAAGATTGATAATGTTCAAGAACAGATGAAAATTGACTTGGCAGCCATGCATGTGTATGATAAGGCATTGAATTGGCATCAACAATTTGTTAAAAAGTATGGGGAGACAAGTCCATGGGAGTTGTATGAACAAAAAGCCTTGAAGAAGTTTGGACTAGTTTTTGAAGATTCTATGGTAGAATCAAAGAATTTGAAACAAACTGGTTCTGTGCAAGCCTGCCAAATCTGTTTGAGGAGCTGTTGAACAAGCTTGAGTTGACTAAATCATATGTTGTAAGCTTGTTTGTGGGAGGACTTAAAGATGAGATCAGTATGCCTATAAGGATGTTTAAATTGTCCTCATTAACTGATGCTTTTTCCATGGCAAAAATGCAAGAAACCACCAATTTTTCTATGAAACCAAGGTGTAACTCTACTCCATCAACCCACAAGTATGCTAATTCTGGTTATGTGAATAGAGGCAATAGTTTGTTGCCTAAACTAGTGAGTAATACTTTAACATTGCATGCACCCACACCAGTTAATAATGGGGGAAATGGGGGGCAGAAGGCTAATAGTGTGCCATTTAGAAAACAATTGACTCAGAAGGAAATGGCAAAGAAACGGGCTAAAAATCAATGTTTTTACTCTGATCAAAGACATGCTCGTGGTCATAAATGTAGTGGTCAATTGTATTATTTAAAAGCGATTGGTGAAACTGATAAGGGTTGTTTGGAAGAGGAAGTTAGGGAAGTTGATGAAATTTTTGAGGAGTTTGAAGGAGATGTCACTAAAGAATTGGTGACTGAGAACAATCTACATATATCTTTGAATGCTTTGTCTGGTCTAAACTTTTTCCAAACTATGAGAGTTAATGGCATGGTTAGGAAGAAAGTGTTGCACATATTGGTGGATTGTGGCAGTACTCACAACTTTTTAGATGTTACAACTGCTAAGAAGTTGGGCTGCATAATACAGAGTACATCACCTCTGCAAGTTTCCGTGGAAAATGGTCAAGAAATGGTGAGTAGCTATGAGTGTAATCAGTTTCATTGGAGTCTACATGGTGAAACCTTTACTAGTGATGTTATGCTACTACCACTGAGAGGCTGTAAAATGGTGTTAGGAATACAATGGCTAGCTACTCTGGGTGATATCAAGTGTAATTTCTAGTACTTGACTATGGAATGGTGTTAAGGGGAACAAAACACACCTCTGTTCATTGGATGCAAGGGAAAAGTGTTGTGAAAGAAGGTCAAATGAGGCAAGCACAACTGTCATCCTTGGTGCTTTGTGTTTATCGAGTTCAACTATAGCAAATGGAAATGGTAAAGGTGACTCATACTAAAGTAGAAGCAGTTTTGACTAAGTTTGATAGTGTATTTTCCATGCCAACTAAGTTACCTCCTCAGAGATCTCATAACCATACAATACCCATTATGCCAAACACTCCTCCAATCAATGTTAAACCATACATGCATCCTCCAAACTAGAAGGATGCAATTGAAGCTATGGTGAAAGAGTTGCTCGAATCAAGGGTAATAAGGCCTAGTCAGAGTCCACTGTCTTCTCCACTTGTCATGGTTAAGAAGAAAGATGACACATGGAGGATGTGTGTAGACTACCGGTAACTCAATAAGTATACAATGAAAGATAAGTTCCCTATTCCAGTTATAAGGGAACTAACTGATGAACTAAGTGGGTTTGGTGTTTTCAAAGTTGGATTTGAGGTCTGGTTACCATCAAATTAGGATGAATAAGGGTGACATTTGTAAGACTGCATTCAGAACTCATGAAGGCCACTATGAATTTTTGGTTATGCCCTTCGGACTTACTAATGCACCTTCCACATTCCAATCTCTCATGAACACTGTGTTTAATCCTTATTTGAGGAAGTTTGCATTGGTATTTTTTAATGATATTATAGTGTATAGCAAGACTGTAGAGGAACACTATGATCACTTAAGGCAGATTTTAAAAGTGATGCAGGATAATACATTGTTTGCTAAGAAGAGTAAATGTTCAAATTTATATGTCTTAAGTGGAGTATTTGGGTCACATTATCTCTGCACAAGGGGTAGCTACTAATTCCACCAAGATTGAAGAAATGCATAAGTAGCCAAGGCCTACCAATGTAAAGTAGTTGAGGGGTTTCTTGGGTTTGACTAGATATTATAGAAGATTAATTATAAATTATGCTATGAATAATTAACCTCTCACTACTCTATTGAAGAAAAAATATTTTACATGGAATGATGGAATGATGCAGCTGATTTTTCTCACGAGTATGTGGTAGAAACAAATGCTTCAGGAACTGGTATTGGAGTTATGTTATGTCAAAATGGTCATCCTTTGGCTTATCTCAGTACGACTCTCTCTTCCAAACACCAGGCTATGTCTACTTATGAGAAAGAGTTTTTAGCCGTGTTAACAGCTTTGGAAAAATGGAAGGGGTACCTATTAGACATGCATTTCAAGATCATGATAGATATTTCAGCTTGAAATATCTCTTAGATCAGAAATTGACTACTCTATTTCAGCATAAGTGGCTTCCTAAGTTGTTAGGCTTTGAATATGACATTGTCTAGGAAGTGAGAATGTAGTAGCTGATGCTTTATCCAAAATGGATCAAGGGGTTGTGTTATTGCATATGACAATCTCTACTGTGTCAACTGATGTTTGGGACAAGGTGAAAAATAGTTGGCAGAATGATGTGGATGCTCAGCAATTGATCCAATCATTAATTGATCACACTCATAAAGTTACTAAATATACTTGGGAGCAAAACATTTTGAAGAGGAAGGGAAAGATTATGGTAGGATCAGATGTAGAACTCAGAACGCAGTTGATCACTTATTACCATAGTGAGACAATTAGTGGACATTCTGAGGTCCATGTTACTACCAAGAAGTTGACTGTAGTGTTCTATTGGAAGGGGCTTAAGAAGATGGTGAGACAATTCATAAGGGAGTGTGATGTTTGTCAAAGGCAGATCATGATCTAAGTGCTTATCCAAGACTGCTTCAACCTTTGCCAATTCTTGAGAAGATTTGGTCAGAAATATCTATGGAACTCATTGAAAAAATTCCTTTGTCGCATGGGAAGTCAGTCATTATGGTGGTGGTTGACAGGCTAAGCAATTATGCTCACTTTATGCCATTAGCCCATCCTTTCAGTGCAAATCAAGTGGCTCAAGTATTCTTAGACGGAGTTACAAATTGCATGGTCTACCAGATTCCATTGTGAGTGACAGGGATAAGGTGTTCGCAAGTCATTTCTGGAAGTCAATATTTTCAGAGTTGAACGTGAAGCTCAAACTTTCCATTGCGTATCACCCAAAAATAGATGGCCAGACATAAGTTTAAGGTGATATTTGAGATGTATGTATGGAGAGAAGCCTAAGGATTTGGTGAAGTGGTTACCTTTAGCTCAGTTTTAGTATAACACTAACTTTCACACCTCCACCAAGTCTACTCCTTATGAGATTGTATATTTTCAGACACCCCCACCCACATTCTTTATGTGTCTCGTGACAGTAAAGTGGAAAGTGTTGATAGGACCTTGAATTCTAGGGAAGAGGCAATTGGTGTGATGAAGTTTCACTTGAAAAGATCCCAAGATATGATGAAGAGTCAAGCTTATAAGCATAGAACTAACAGACAGTTTTGCGAGGGTGCATGGTCTAACTTAAAAGTAGCCGCCGCATAGACAAGTGTTTTGTTTAAAATACAACATCATAAGTTCAGCAAAACCATGGTCCTTTTTGTTAGTGAGGAAAGGATTAAGTGCGGAGCTACAAGTGGGCAATTTTCCAGTCATAGCCAAATTCATCCCGTTTTCCATGTCTCTCAGTTGAAGAAGTGTCATGGCAAGGAGCATCACATGGAATGTTACCATAACTAAGGGAAGATTGATTGCTAGCTTACATGCCAATGGCAATTTTGGAAAGGCACTTGAGAAAGTTGCACAATAAGCCAGTGATGTATGTGTTGACTCAATGGACAAACATACCCATAGAAGAAGCTACTTGAGAGATTTATGCTGATTTAATGGCAAGGTTCCAAGACTTTGATGCTAATTCTTGAGGACACGAATGTTTTCAAGAGGGATGGAGTTGATACAAGCTTATTTTCTAAAGTCAATAAGTCAGCACAATTTAAAAGTAACTCTTGGAGGGAAATCTGTAATCGTTATAATCCTTCCATTTCATACTTATAAATAGTCCTTTCCGCTTCAATTGTAATCAACCTATCAAATTGGTAAACTCAATACTCCTTCAACTGTAATTTTCAACTATCCATCTATATCAATTTAAAACCAATTCATTCATTTGAAGCGCTAGTTTAATAATTTCTATTCAATCTTCCATACTAAGGTGAATTCTAGATTGATCCTATCATACGTCTTTTGGGACCTTGTAGATTCCTCTTATGGCAAACTTGATGAGTGGCACGTATGGTTGTAGTATTTTTGGTAGGAAAGTTAATAGGAGTTACAGTAGAACTTTCTTTGTGTAATGTTCATTCTCAAGGCAAAATGTAATAAATCAATCTCATGTCTCTTCATCTCAAATATTTATGTTGTTATTATAGATAAGAAACACATATTTATCAATAATAACAAACTACAATGACGACATGTCAATTAATAGAGTCGGTGCATTAACTTATGTCCTTTATTTACTTATGCTAGTGGTAATTAATAACAACCAAAATCACCATCACCACCAAATACGTCAGCTTCTTTCTCCACAACCAGCATCGCCACCAACATTGTAATAACATGAACAACATAACCACCAAAACATACACCACTTAAACGCAAATATACTCTATAAAACCAAATATCACACACACGTACAGATAAAACAACACACGACTCCTCCCATAACTTGGTCATCTGAATGACCAAGTTCTCCCTAATTGCATGTCACGACGCGTCTGTTGGACGACTGGGTGCTTAATCCCGTTTGTTGGCTTGTGGTCCAGTAGGTTTAGGGTTTGATGTTTATTATTATTAAAGTTATGTATTCATTTTGTTGGATCTTTACCTTTAACAAACTCGAAGATTAATATCACGAAACCTAGAACACTTTAAGGAAGCTCACGAAGCTGCAACACCAAAGGAAGCCTTTGGATATAAACGAAAAAGGAAGTATAAACTGCAAAAACACCCTCATTATTATCTTCTCTATACCTGAACAATTCACGTGTTAAGTGTTGCTCCCTACGATGTGCTGAATGATAGTATAATAAATCCTGAGTTTGTACTTTCTGTGAACCAGCTACCTAACCAACATTCCCTTGAGGTTCCACCTCAAATGTATGATCCCCTAACGGTTCCACCTCAAACTTAACTCCATGCAACACCTGCACTAAAATTGTACATACACCAAAACCAATGAAAGTTTCCTTGTATACCCCACTCCCATTAAAACCCATATTCCTGTAAAGCACTGCCTTTGAAGTAACGTCATCTAACCTCTAAAGTTGATAACCGACCATACCTTCACGATATCCCATGAATATGCACTTGACCTTAACCGGCTCAAGCATCCTTTGCTTAATACTAGAAAGCCAACCAAAAACCCCAACATATTTATAGGCGTCTTGAATCCAATCATTGATGATGGTGACCTATTAACTAGAGATGACGATGTGGTTGTATATATGCCCAAAAGACCTTGGATAGACCTGACTTTATCAGAAAACAACATACCTTTGCCAAGAGTGTCATGTTCGTCTCCTTAACCAACCCATTCTGTTGTTGTATCCCTACAACACCTAAATGTCTAGCAACCCCACTCTTCATACATTGTTGTGTAGAACTCTGATTGCAAGAATCAAGAACATTACCCGTCTTGATATTCCACCTAGTCTGATATTCTCCTAACTGCTTCCTACCCTTCAATGTCTTCCTTGTCATTGCCTGACCGTCCAGGGTATATACGTAATTAGCCATTCTGGTTCCTGTTAGTACCACCAGCGAACCCTTTATAACCTTGATCTTGCTCGACTGTATCTTCACGGTAAAACCCTTTTTTTCAAGAGTGCCTAGCGATATCAAGTTTCATCTTTATTCTGGAACATACATGAAGTTTCCAACACGAAACTCTGACTTTCCATCTTATTGTACTTGAACCTTACCCGTCCCTCGTACACGGAA
The DNA here is from genome assembly GCA_026074375.1 of Tanacetum coccineum. Classification (NCBI taxonomy): domain Eukaryota; kingdom Viridiplantae; phylum Streptophyta; class Magnoliopsida; order Asterales; family Asteraceae; genus Tanacetum; species Tanacetum coccineum. The sequence continues at coordinate 27,171 of BQNB010048940.1, read as the reverse complement.
CTCCTATCCATCACCAAGCAGTACATTACCACCGTCATACTCTTCAGAATCAAACATGTGGTCTTTCTTGTATGTCATATGGTATGAGCCAATCCATAATCCAGTCTAATAATTTTTCAACACTCATAACTATCATCACATCAGCACTCTCATGCCCATCGGCTCTAGAATCGGATACCTGATCTTTATTCCTAACAAAATCTTGAGATTTCTTTTGATTATACTTGGGACAACCCCTCTTTAAATGCTCCTCAGAATTGCATATGTAACACGTGAGTTTATTACCTCTACCTTGTGACTTTGAATGCTCACTAACCCTTCCCTGCTTCATATCCCTCTTATCATATCTAACCCTTGCGTACAACCCTTCACCACCATCACCATTTTCTTTTGTCATCTTTTGAAGTACCCTAGAATTAAGTGTGGCCAATACGTCTTCTAGCTTCAGAGTATCCCGATCGTATAACAAAGTCTCCATGAAATTTTCATAAGATGATGGCAAAGACGTAATCAACAACAATGCCTGATCCTCATCTGATATAGCAGTTTCTATCATTGTTAATTCAGCGACCAACTTGTGAACTCATCCATTAGTGTCAGACTGTTTTCTTTCCCTGATTGCATATAAATAGTTGTATAGCTTTGATGAGGTATCGTCTACACGGTCTCCGAAGGTGAAAACACAGCTGAAATACCCTCCATGCATCTCGAACTAGGACTAGGCTATGCCAGTGAACAGGCCATTAGAGAAGCTATTTGTTCGAAGGACAAAGCAGGTCCAGAGTCTCTAGTACCCATGCCAGGGCAGCAGAACTTAAGGGCAGTACGACAAAAGGTTACGGTACCCGGTCAAGACCAATGTCCTTAGGATAAACATGAAGACAACCAAACCAAGGAACAAATGGAAGTACTGCTCAGCGCATGTTCTCACTTAAAGGGCCAGCCGAAAAAAAGCATTAAGCTCGTTAGTCAGTCTGGCGTGGCTTGAATAGTATAAAGAGGGAAGCCCATTTCCTCGGGACGGGGCAAAACACACACTCCAAACCATTACTTCTTAAATATTCTCTCGGCAATGATCTCATGATTAACAATACTTCTTTATGCCGAAGTTGGTCCGGACTAAAATCCCAGTGGATGCATAACGGTTGTTCTTCTTGTGTTTTCAGCTATGGTACGTAGGAGAGGCATCCGAAGGAACGTAGGTAATCAAGACATTCACAAAGGATTGAGGCTCGTTTACCAAGCCTAAAGGAAAGCGAATCCATGAAGGGCTTCAAGGATTAAGCTGGGAAGGAGTCAAGAACCAAAAAGAGGGAATGGAGTTTAGGTCTCTCAAAAAGACTACACCCGTTTCTCGGTCCATAGCAAGATTCGGCGTCAACCGCAGTAGCAAACCTCCGACCCTTAGCCACCATCACGGACGTCTAAACAAAAAAGTGCAGCCCAGAATACACCTCCGAAATACAGAAGGAAAATGCCCGTCAAGAAAAGAGGCATAAGAAGGATGGGGGTATGCAATACCGAAGTGCAAGGTCAAACCCAAGTGGAAGTACAGTAGGAATGATTAGAGGCAAGAGACTCTGGAAAAGATCTTACGAGGAGTTGGAACAATGGATGGACAACGAAATCTCGTTTCCCTCCGTACCAAGGTGTCGCCTGGTCGACTCCCCCATAATCCTTGAGGCATTAATAGAGTGCTTCCAGGTCAGAAGGATATATGTGGATGAGGGAAGTTCTTCGGAAGTCATGTATGATCACTGCTTTAGGAACCTAGGATCCGACACAAAAGCAAGACTAAGGGAGTCAAAGAGTGTCGTTGGTCGGATTCTCTGGAGAAGTGAACTACCCGTTAGGAGTAATCGATCTCAGTGTGACCATGGGAGAACTAGACTGACTCTGAATGGTCACGATGGAGTTTGCAGTAGTTAAATGTTATTCTCCCTACAATGTTATACTGGGCTGGACTGAGATGAGAAGCCTGAGAGCCGTAGCATCTACGATCCACGTAATGATAAAGTTTTCTATGAAAAACGTGATTGCAACCATGGTAACCAAGGGGGAAACTCTCCAAGAATGCCGAAGGATCGAGGAGGCAGAAGGACCTACTTCAGAAAGGATGACCACACATCCCCGAATAAGAGCTTCGGAACCCCAAGAAGCCTCAAGGGCGGAAGGGACGAAAAGCCCGGAAAGACAATCTCCAGAGGAAAAAAGCCCATAAGAGGCTGAGCTTCCACAACCTCTGGAAGTGGAGATCACTACGGACGAAAAAGATAAAGAGGATAGGTCAACCGAAACTCCGAAAGACAACAAACCCCCAGAAATTATGACAGTGAATGATAGCCATCCTGACCATCCTATTACCATCGGAGGAAACTTATCCGCAGAATGCAGGGCAGAGCTGATAAGGGTCCTACGCAAGCACGTCGATGCCTTCACATGGGTTCTGACGGATATGACGGGGATACCCCGCTTTGTTGCAGAACATGAACTAAAAACATACCCCCATATTGAGCCAAGAGTACAGAGAAAGAAGAGCATAGCCCTGGACAGAAGGAAGGTGGTTAAGGAAGAAGTAGAAGAGTGGCTCAAGCCAGGAATAGTGAAGAGGGTTTGGTACCTCACCTGGGTAGCCAACACCGGTCCTGGTGAAAAAAGCAGATGGTAGTTGGATAATGTACGTTGATTTTAAAGATCTAAATAAGGCTTGTCCTAAGGACCTATATCCACTACCGGAAATTGATTGGAAGATCGAATCTTTAATGATATTCAAATACAAGTGCTTCTTAGACACCTATAAAGGGTACCACCAGATACAAATGTCCAAAAAAGATGAAGAGAAGACATCATTCCACACTAACGAATGAGTCTTTTGTTATACAAAAATTCCCTTCAGGTTAGGTTAGTAGACACCATATTCGAAGGACAAATAGGGAGGAACTTGGAGGCATACGTAGATGACATGGTCATCAAGTCTAAAACAGAGTCAGATTTGATCGAAAACATTGAGGAGACACTATTAACACTTAAGAAGGTAAATATGAAGCTGAACCCTAAAAATGCTCCTTTGGAATGGAAGAAGGAAAATTCTTGGGGTACATAGTAACATCTAAAGGGATCAAGGCGAATCCGGAAAAAACAAAAGCTGTAATAAGCATGCCATCCCCCAATAATTTGAAACAAATGCAAAGCCTGAGTGGCAAGCTCGCCACACTAAACAGGTTCCTATCCAAAGCGGCTGAAAGAGTTATCCCTTGCCTGGACATGCTTAAAAGATGTACAAATAAGAAGGATTTCTGTTGGACGGATGTTGCAGAAGAGGCATTCCAGACAATGAAAAAGCTGATAGCAGATCTACCAACGTTAACAACCCCTATGAAGGGCGAGGAGCTGATGGTGTATTTATCGGCAGCTAATGAGGCGGTCAGTTCCGTACTGGTGGTGGAAAGAAGGGGGAGGCATATGCCGATACATTAGAGTAAGTAGATCGCTGCAAGGGGCAGAGGTGAATTACCCTCCGATGGAAAAGCTAGCTCTAGCATTAGTGCACGCCGCTAGAAGATTAAGGAGATAATTTCATGGCCACAAGATTAAAGTCATCATGGACAAGCCCATAAACCAAATATTGAACAGTCGAGAAGCGTCAGGAAGGTTAGCTATTTGGGCGATTGAGCTAGGGGGCTTCGGCATAACGTACGCGCCCAGGAATGCGATAAAATGCCAAGTATTAGCGCCACCGGATCGTCAAGAAAGCAAAGAAGAGCAAACGGCCGCAGCTCCCATAGACAATACGGACACATGGAAACCGTACACCGATGGAGCATCCAATGACCATGGGTCTGGTGCAGGGCTAATTCTGATGGATCTGGAAGGAATGGAATATTCCTATGCCCTCCGATTGAACTTCAGCAACTCAAATAACGATGCAGAATACGAAGCCTTGCTACCAGGACTAAGAATAGCGGTCGAGATGAGGGTCGAGAAAATGCATGCGTTTGTGGACTCAAAATTAGTGGCTAACCAGGTCGAGGACTCATACGAAGCTAGGGCGAAAAAACAAAGAAGTACAAAGGAAAATTCATGGAAATGGTTAAATGCTTTGACAAATTCCGGATAAGCCACATACCAAGGGAGGAAAACAAGAAAGCTGACGCTCTAAGCAAGTTAGCGGTAGTCTAGTGTGAGGGACTAACAAAAGGAGTGTTAGTATAAAAACTCAACGAGCGGTCAGTAGACATGGTCGAAATGAACATAATAGTCGAAGAAGAAGGAAGGACATGAATGAACCAAATCAGGGAATACATTAATAAGGGTACCCTACCAGAAGATGCTACCGAAGCAAGAACGATAAAGGAAAAGGTGAAGAATTACGTGATAAAGGAAGGGATCCTATACCAAAAGTCATACCTCGGACCGCTATTACGATGTATAGGCCCACATCATGCAAATTATGTGATTAGGGAAATACATAGGGGAGCCTGCGAAATGCACGACGGACCAAGAAAGGTGGTATTTAAGGCTATGAGCGCAGGATACTATTGGTCGAGCATGCCCAGAGACGCTAACAATGAAATAAGGATCAGTGACGCGTGTCAGGTTTACGCAACAGTTCCAAGGCTACCAAAGGACGACATGATCTCTGTAACATCGGCATGGCCGTTCCAAAAATGGGGAATGGACATCGTTGATCCCCTCCCAAAAGCTCCAGGAAGATTGAAATACTTGATAGTGGTGGTTGATTATTTCACTAAATGGTTAGAGCCTAAGCCAGTAGCAAGTATAACAGGGAGGCAAGTCAAATTTTTTGCTTTTGATTACATTGTATGTAGGTTCAGAGTTCTAGTTGTCGTCATAACAGACAATGGGACCCAGTTGATTATCGAGCCATTCAAGTCCTGAGCAGAGGGTTTGAGAATAAAACTCATCTCAACATCGGTGTAACACCCACTGGAAAATAAAGCGGTAGAAAGAGCAAACTGAAGCATAATGTAAGGGATCAAGATGAGACTACACCAAGAGGGAGGGGTTGGGTAGAAGAGCTGCCAAATGTGCTATAGGCCCAAAGAACAATGCCAAAAACAAGCAACGTAGAAACCTCATTTAGCTTGGCCTATGGAACTGAAGTGGTTATACCAGCAGAGATAGGCATGCCCACGAGGCGAACGGCTCAGAGGGTCAACGAAAAAAATGATGTTGAGCTTAGGCTAAATCTGAACCTCCTCGAGGAACGAATAGAAATCGGGATGATAACACAAACCCCCCGAAAGAAGCCATCCGCTCTAACAGCACACACCAAGTGATCAGAAGTATTATACACACGAAAGAAACTAGATAGAGGGTTTCTCCTGACACATACAATTCAAAACGGAGAATTATTTGTTCTCTTCGATAAGAATGAAGTATCAAAAGCAAAGAACACAGGCAAACTGAGACCAAAATGGAAGGGCCCGTATGAAGTTACTGAAACTTACAGAACAGGTGCCTACAAACTCAGAACCATGGAAGGAGCAGAAGTACCATGGACATGGCATGCAAGTAACTTGTGAAAATATTACATGTAATAGGAACAAGTAGTAACGTTGCTAAACCATCTGGACAAGAAAAGTTGTACAAAACTTGCCCCGGAAGCAACACAGTCAATGTATAGATTTATCGTAATATGAAAAGAACAAACTTTTGGTAAATTACAACAATACAGGCAGAATATGTAACGTCGGATGGTTCGCTACCTCCAGACAAAAGGTTAATAACAAATATATATATATATATTATAAACTATACTATAAACCCTATATATATAGATATACCTCTATATATATATAGTAAGACGTCTTAAATATATATATATATAATATATATATATATATATTGTACAACAAGGCGAAGGGAAATGGAAAAACAGTCTTCTCTCCACGCCGACAGCCAATACACAAACTCTTCGATGATAGCACGTTCGAATGGTAGAGTGACAAAAAAGTTCCCAACACTAACATCTCGCAAGACCACCACTACCAAAACATCCTGCTCCCCAAAGCATCCCCTCAAACAACCCGCAGTATTTAAACACAATAAAAATAGTCAAAGTATGCACGCTTAATATGCAAAAGAGTTGGCTAATACTCTACATTGGACAATACCGTTGTCGCGTTTTAAGAAGCAAACAAGTACAAAAGGCAAAAATGAACAAGGCATGCAAGTAACATAATGGAAACACATGGAATAATAAAAGTATACATCCATTAAAGGGTTCCGAATAAACAAAGGAACCCGGAAAGGTACCAATCAAGTACCATACAAAATACAGGATGATATCTAAGTCATTACAACAAAAAAGGGAAACTAACTGTTCAAATAGCTACAAACCACAACCATTAAAACATCGGCTACACAAAGCTAGGGGAGGAAATGTCAGGACCAAGCCCTGGTAATTCGGACCCCTCCGGAGCAGAAGTCCAGCCAAAAGTTTAGGCAACAGCAGAATTAGTGGCAGGAGCAGTTGGAAGAGGAAGCTTGTTCGGCTGGATGTTGGCAATTTCTAAGAGAGCACCCTCTTATGCCTCGGCTATTTTGGAAAGAAAGGGGAACTTAATAGAAAGAAGGTCAACAACGGCTTTGTTAAACTCTGCTTCGACACCAACAAAGAAGTTGGAAACATTCTGGGCAGCTTCTTCAAACCCAACATTAGTACGCCCCATGCGTAAACCTCTTTCAACACCAGAAGTAATGCCAAGATATGCAACGCGAGCAAGAGCGGAATTAAACTCATCATTAGATAACAACCTATAGAAAAGAGACTCAACGCCAGAACCAACAAAATCAGTAACCTCACCCCTAAGACTGTTAAGACGATCCTCAGCATCAATAGCAGCATCTCTATACTTTTAAAACTTAGATTTTTCGAGGGCAAGGTCATTTTGCAAGTCTCTCACAACAAGTGCCTGATTAGATAATTTGGAATCGGTCCGAACAAGCTCATCTGATAATCTGGCAGCAGTAGCCTCAGCCTCAGCGAATTGAACCTTTAACTTTCTAAGTTCCTCAGACGACGCATCACTAAAGGAAGGCAACTCCCTATTTTTCTGATAAAAAAGACTCCAATCTCGCTGAACCTTATCATATTTATCCCCCAAAGTGGAAATCTCATAATGAAGCTCCGAAATGCATTCCACCTTGTGCTTAAGTTTTTCTCGTGAACGAGCCTTAGAAGCAACAAGGGATGTGTAACAAGAATTCATCTACATACCATGAGAAGAAAGAAGAGCAGTAAGAACATTCATCCGGGTCGATAGGTCCAACGGAGATAAGGATTCGGTCCTCTTATGCTCTGCAGGAGTGATGGTCCGGTCCAGTGCCCTTCTGCAAACATCTGGATCTCTAAAAATTTCCTTACATAAAATGTTATCCTCCGGAGCATGAGGAGCATCCCCCTGTTTTTGAGTATACTAGGGGGAATAAAATGTTATCCTATGGAGCATGAGGAGCATCCCACTGTTGCTGAGTATACTCGGGGGAAGAATCACCCTCAAAAGGATAGGGCAGAACATAAGGACAAGGAGCAAGAGATAAAAAGGTAAGATCAATCTCCTCGCCACGAGAGGCACTAGCAAAATCATCATCAGGAATTTGATCATACTCCTCATCACAGGCTAGAGCACTTTGGGCCAAGGTATCTAAAGGATCCAACTAACGGCGCATAACCTCTGCCTTAGCCTTTCCGGAGGAACTAATAACAGCGACACTTGTATAAGGAGGAGTAAAATCATATAAAAAAAGAGATGCGAATAAGGAGGGAGAGGGAAGAAACAAAAGTATCTAAATACCTTTTCGAACAAGGCCAAGGCCAGAAGTAGAAGCACAAGCAGCACCAGAAGTGCCAACATGAGAGGGATCGGAAGTGGTAACATAAGGCAAGCAAGGGGAGAGCTAAGTCTCTTGCCAAGCCGTAAAGAAGGAGCGGAAGCAGCCCTTAAGGAAGTACCATCAAGGCTATTCTCAAGATCGGCACAAAAATTTAAAATATCGGTATCCTTTACATCTTCAGTTTGTTCCAAAACCAGAGCACTAGACCCAACCTCCGAACTTTTCTTCCTCAATCGTTTATTCTTGGACGGTTGATCTGGCCTAGAGGAAGCTAAGGAGGTAGAAGCCTTTCTCTTAGCCAGAGCTTTAGACTTCTTAGCAAGCGCAGGGTCAGGCTGAGCAACAACAACCTCGTTCGGAGTAGGAAAAGGGATAGGAGTACCCTCAACAGCAGGAACAATGGTGTTATTATGAACACGCTCAAGAATTGAAGTAGGAAAGTGATGAGGTTCCTCAGCAACCTTAACATCACCCCAAGTAAGAAGAGTCATAATATCGTAGATACTCATCTCTGCAAAAAATGAATGTTAGAGACGTATAAAGGAAGATACAAAGCATATCTATAAAAAAATGACCCCCTAACCTACCGGAATTATCATTCTTCCTCCTAAAGACCGGATCGCACTTCTGATTGGAGCAGATGGAACTAAGCCTAGAGCGGACAAGAACCGCCTCATTGATTTCACGAAGCTTAATAAAATGGACACACAAATGCTCCACATGATATCGATCATAGCCATCAAGGGGCAAATAGTCAGAGACACAAGAATAGGAATGCCTTCAGGTCAAGTAGTCAGGGATAACCCTACGGTATATAAGGAAGAACTTGTTCTTCCACTTCTTCATACTAGAAGGACCCTCGTCCATACAAACATCCTTTGTGCCCCTACGCTTGGTAAAGGAGAACCAATCTTTTTGCTTGCACAAATATTGGAAAACACGAACAGGGTAACAGTAGGAGTGATGCCCAAATCTCGGCAAACCACTTCAAATGAGATAACCTTATTTAATCCTAAGGGGATCAATTGAGAGATATAGACCTTAAAGTATTTCAAAATAGAAAGAAGAAACGAAGAAAAAGGGATACGAACCCCAAGAAAATAAGGCACGATGTAATACATATAAGCTCACCTAGGGCGACATCCATAGTTAATGGTTTAGATCAGAATGGGGATGAAGATCAAGGGGAATATTATAAGTGTTAATTATATTTTCTAGATTAGTCTCGGAAAGGTCGAAAATACAAGTGATCATATCATTTTTAGACATAGCGAGAAATAGTAGAAAAGAAGGAGAGAGAAAGTCCCTAATTTAAAATTAGTCTGCGGCGAAAGGAAACCAGAGCTTCAAATCAAGCAGGGAGGAAGTATGCTGTGTAGGTAAAAATAAAAAGTAAAATGTAAAAAGAATAGGGAGACTATTTATAGGGGCTATAGGAAAACAAACCACCACGGCGTAAGCATGACATGGGACTGACAGAGGCCCAGATGAAAAGGCTTATGAGAGACCGACACGTCAGACGCTGACTAATGGCCAAGGATGGTGCACGTAAAAAAAGAAGAGAAAAAGAAGAAGGGTAAAATAAGAAGAAGATCGGAGCGTCCGAACAATAATTTGAGAAGTCTAGCACGAAAGACTTAGCATCATTCGCACTAGACTGGGGGGACATGATGAGCTATAGTCTACACCGGATCTCCGAAGGAGAAAACATAGCTGAAACACCTCTGACGAACTAGCATGGGCTAAGCCAGACATGCACTCTAGAGAAGTTGTTATGTCGAAGGACAAAGCAGGTCCGGAGTCTTAAGTCCCGTGCCAGGGTAGCAGAACCTAAGGACAGTCCAACAAAGGTACAGTACCCGATCACGACCATTGTCCTTAGGATAAACATGAAGACAACCAAACCAGCGAACAAAGGGGAAGTACTAGCTCAGCGACTGTCTCGCTGGGACCAGACGACAAGCACTAATCTCGTGTCGTCTGGCGTGGCTCGAATAGTATAAAGAGGGAAGCCCATTCCCTTGGGACAGGGCAGAACACACACTCCGAACCATACTTTACTTATTTACATATTCTCTTCGCAATTATCTCATATCACCATACTTACTCTTACGCCAGAGTTGGTCCTGGAATAAAATCCCGGGGCGAGCTAACGGTGTTCTTCTTTGTTTTCAGCTAGGGTACAAAAGATAGGCATCTAAAGGAAGCAAGCTTATCAATACATTCACAAAGGATTGAGGCCCGTTTACAAAGCCTAGTAGGTCCACGTAAATTTACCTCAACAAGTTTCTTCTTTAAGTACAAACGATTAGCTAAAGACTTCGTCATGTATAAAGTCTTGAGCTTTGTCCAAATCCATACTGTTGTCGTCTCTTTGTTGACCTCTCGTAGGACCCGATCACCCAAACACAAGATCAATGCACTATGCATACTCTTAAGCATCTCATCCCATGCCGCGTCTGTTACCATGTAGGCTTCATAGCCAACAACGCATACTCGCATTTATGTTAAGTCAATAAAGCTTTCATCTTTATCAGCCATATTGCGGAATCCATTGTTCCGTAAATTTTACGACGTCAAACATGGTACTTGGCATCATTTTTAACTCTTTATTTATTCTTATAACGTTTTGATCTAAACCTCACAACACCGAATCAAACAAAGTACCTCGTGCAAAACCCTTCAAAGTAATACTTTTTTTTAAATATCAGAGAAAAATCAAAACAGAATACACAACCTTTGACTTCTTTTTTTTCCGCCAAAATATAAATTATGTTCTAATAAAATCCTTTAAAGTATGATGTTGATTTTCGAGCTTGAAAACCATCACCTGATGTCTTCTTTTTCTATAACGTGACAAACCAAAAACCACCGGAAACTTTTGCCGATCATCGATGATCCAAAAACCGAAGAAAACCTTGAGCTTTTGTTAATCCTTGTCAATAATCTTGACAACCAGAAACCTAAGAACCCTTTGTTAATCTTCGATCCTCAATAACTGAAAAATGAACAAAACCCCTCGAACCACTTCCTCTTTTCGTAAAACTTAGACAGACTAACAAGATACGATGAACCCTATTGTTTAACCCTTGAGGTCGACGAACCTAACACCTCAAGGAACCTTGTTGTCGAGATTTTTAATAGCCAAAAAATTAGGTCGAAAGAAACCCTTTAAGCTGATATTATCCAAACCTTTGAACTCCAAGAAAACCAACAAATACTCGACACCTTTGAAGCTTCAAAACTCGAAACCCCAATAACCTTGTGTCGACTAAAAACCTTTGCTTCCTTCTTGACCTCGACAACTTGCTGTCCAAGTAACTTTGATCGAACCTAACTGCCTTTAACCTTTCAACCAAGCTCTTGATACCACTTGTTGTATCAAACCAACAACCGCGAGCTAGAACGGATAAAGCAATCATAAGAACTCCAACACAGTCGAGTAAATGCACACCAAAGATCTTTAATAGTCGACTAAGTATTGCACAAGAAAGACCAAAACGCTTACATTGTATTAAATGTTTATAACGATAAGAATGAGTACAATGACCCATCCCTCCACCTCCTTTTGTAGAGATGGGGGGAAGAAAACCAACCCGAAAACAAGTTGAAACCAACTGCTACAAAGGAGAAACTGCGACTCACGAATCCTCGGACTGAACTACACTTTACAAATATTACTATCTACACTTAACCTTATATATACACTATTAGCTTCAAGTAATGCATGAAATGAACACAAAAACAAAATATGTTTTTCCTAGCCATTTCCCTCACCCCTATGTCGTGTAAAAGCAGCCTAAGAGACAATTAACACACTAAACACACTTATAGCTACACACACCGAGCACTGTGACTGAAGCACTCTAACGAGTCACACAATACACAACAGCTCTAGCCCTTGAGTTCTACTCCCTACCACAAATCATCATCGTTCCCAAGAATTTATTGAGACGCAGTCGCGACACACTTCTCTCTTTGTCTTGCCTCTAGTTCTCTCAACACTACCACATTCGATTCATATTCTCACTCTATCAGCGCGAGCTCTTCATCCTATGCGTGTGAGAGGCTAAGTGCGAGCGTCTACCCTCTTCTTCCTGTCCAACTCGATGGACTCTCCTCACCGCCCATAACCCTCTTAGTCATATATGTGGCGCGCTTCTTGCGCACAGAGCTGCATCGTTGCGACAGACTGAGATCAAGCCAATCTCTGACTCACCCTTTGATAGAGCCATAGCAGATCCCAGAATTGGAGTCGCCGCGCACACTTTATCTCAACATCATCTCTCCAACGCTCTGCACTCTCTGATATTGCGAAAGTTCAGGCCTACTCCTGTATTGCCTCACCTCAACCTAAGCAGCCAACTCTGTATACTACCATAGTCTACAACTTCGGGTCATTCTTGGCTCCTCGCGAGAACTTTTGAAACACATCATTATCTATAGACACAGATCACAGCGTAATATATTAAACAACCCTAGACAAGACTTAAAAATACACGTCACACAATCCATAACATTTCTGCACTATACGATATACGACATTAATACATGTGGAGATTTGCCGAACAGAGTCCGATTGGCTCTAACTCGGCGATCTTCGATCTCTTACGGTAGATCTCACAGATCAATCTCTGACACACACTCAGAGAACTACCACTACACAATTCTACACGGGTGCCAAGTGCAAGCCTCCACTCGCGTGAGAGCGAGAGTGGGACGCCAAAAATTCGCGTATTTTTCTAAGGGTTGCTTTTACTATCGTATATACCTCTCTCTCTCTTCTCGTACTCCTACTCAATTGGTGCCGATATCCATCTAACGGATTCCGAGATACGAGAGGGCAGTTGTACAGTCTAGTAACACACCCGCCTTATCTACCTTGTCTTAGCGTAGTCAGATCTTCATTAACACGGCATATATGCACAATCTTCAACTCCTTCCTGAGTCTAAGCCATCACGCGAGTATACTACATCGTCCACTCATAGATCGCCAGAGCTCAACACTCGAGACTTCACAACACTCCGAACCACTAGGCGGATTCATTACACAACGACTCTGCCAATAAAATACTCTAATGACTTGTTGTGGCGCTGGGTGTCTCTAGTGTATCTCTCAGAGCTACAACTTGTTGCATATACTCATCGTAGGGAGGCCAGCTTCATCAATTGACCGACACTCGGGTAGTGATCACCTGAGATCATCGCCTCATTCTGGTTTTAGAGACAGGCAGCGCTTATTCTCTCACGTCTCACGTATCTACGCTAGCGATAACCCTAATTCGATCGTCACGGAGTCTACATCTCGGACTATAAACTTATCTGAGAACTTCTATGAGAGTACGCTTATTCACCACACCTAACAGAAGCGGAGGCGAGCACTTCATTAGACGATATCAGATCAACAAGCTATCGTCTCGAGCGATGGTAGCAGGTTGTCTTCAATGACTACTTCATGTCTGAGTAGTCATTGTCCAGCGAATTCACCAAAACCGTCTTACATTCCTTCGATAGTATTCTGCGCGCGCGAGCGCCGTGCGACTCTCTGGGCAGCTTTCGTCCCAAAGCTAGGATGACGCACAACTAAGAATCATTGTCGAAGACGTAGTATACTAGAGATCGCCTGATGTAGCGCAGAGGACACGCCACAAGACGTATTCTTCTTTGCAGACAAATTGAGTCCATGCTATCAGACACTTGTCTCCTATCTTTCGAAGAATCGCAAGCGCGTGCCTCAGATCCGACTACTGAGAGTAACTCGCATTGAGCCTACACAGAAAATCAGTTTCAGCCTTAGTTGCTGTACCGCATTATTCACTTCTTTAGGATTACACTTGTCGAGTTAGTGGATATAAAGACACCCATAAAGTCCTCAAAAATAGTAATAGGGTAGACATACACTCATCACAACACACTAACTGGGTGCCGGTACGTCCCCTCAAGTCGCTTCTTTCTCTGACTTGTCTTCAGTCTCCTGTAGTAGTAACATGTGCCAAAAAGAATAGACATCCTTTTCACTTCAACAGTGCATGTGACCTTCTATCGGAGGGAGCGTATCTTCACAGTGCAACAGACAGAGTGAAGTTCTCGACACACTGAGTCACTTATATCGCGATGCATTCATTCTCACCTGAGAGAGTTTGCCATCACTACTGAATCTCTCACCGAAATAATTCTCTAACTTAGATCAGAGGTATATCTGTCACATGGATCCCCACACTACAGACGATCTGAGTTTACTACTTGAAGCACCGTAAAACAACATCTCACATCTTTGTTCTGCGATTCGTTGTAATTTTTTAGAAGAATGGTAGATCTAGGGAGAGCCAACCAATAGCTCTCACTTACTCAGACACGATAATTTAGATACCATTCGATATCTGCTTAACCACACGTGAGTTATCTCTTAACGGCAAATATCATAGTCTCTTACTGATAAATATACAACAGCGTTCATTTAAGAACATTTCTCATATCGATTCGCAAAAGGTGTTGGGGTAATTTGTTATTAGGGTGTAGTAATATCTTATTTACGAAGGAGTACGGTTAGTTACCGTGTAAAATCGGACTTTAATAACGAAAGTGTAGAATGTTGGTATAAAAGGGTAATTTTTTTTAAGTGGTTAATAGTGGTTTTTATCTGGGGTTACTATTAGATGTAACGGTGATATAGCCTATATAGAATTTATATTGTGATTTTGATTAAGCAAAAGTACTTATATTTACTAGGGAGTTTTCTAAGTGAGGCCTCTTCGGAGGTGGCGTTATCGACCGTTTTGGGAGTTTTGTACCGATTTAAAGTGTCCTAGGCTCCCTTACGCACGACATGACCCGTAATTATGATAGCCCGAATAATATATGATGAGCTATACGACCTATAAATATCAAGGGGTTTAGTACGTTATTACACCTATATTGGATTAGTGGCATTCGATCGTAAGCGTGACACATTTTCTCATTTGAATACATGTTGAATTTCGCATCCTCAGGTGAGTTCGTGACCCCTTTTTATCTACTACTGGTTTTATTAAATTCGGGGGAGATACATGTTTATTCTATTTGACAACAAGTGTTTTTTCAAAACTGTAAATCTAGTTCCCGGATTACAATTATGGCCTAAGTACCCTTTTGCCCGGCTAAGACCATCCTTTTATCATAACCGTTAAATACCTGCGTAGGTATAACCTAGTGTTATGGATAGATCTATCGGGGACTGACCAATCCTCGTTTTGGCTGGGTTTCTAGTTGACCATTGACCATCTAAACATTTGAAGAAATTTCCGTAGGTTGTTGGTTGGCACATCTGTATTGAGAAAATTCGTAAGAAGGTGTTTTAACTTCTTATCCGTTAGGGGCACCAAAACCTCGAGTACATAGTTTGATTACAGTTTATTACGGTTAAAGTTCGTGGCATGACTTAGGGCAATAATAGAAAGTGTGGACATTGAATGTGTTTCAGTAGTCTAACTATTATCTTAAATCTTTGTGGTCCCACTCGTTTTCCCAGTTAAACCTATAATATACTACAACAATTTTGCGTATTCGACGTTTTAGCATATTTTAAATCCTCAGGTGCTGAGTCATAAGCTGAGATTGGGAGCCAAGATGATTATCTCTTTGAGGGATTCTGATTTCTTAAAATCTCAATGAAACTTTTGTCTTAATAAAATCTTTAATGTCTTTTTATCAAAACTATGGGTCCTAAACGTGAAAGACCTATGATCTTTGGTAATGACATTTGGACTAATCATATTATTATCTAATAACGGTCCATTTAAGTTCGTTTTCTATATCTTGATTTTAGAATTTGACGTATGCACCCCCCATTTTTCCTTTCCGCTTGCACCTGATTTGGGGGTGTCTTAACAACTCGAAAGCCCCAATAACCAATGTGTCGACTAAAAACCTATTATGCTTCCTTCTGACCTCGACAAACTTGAGCTATCCAAGTAACTTTGATCGAAACCTAACCGACTTATAACTTTCAACCAAGCTCTCTTCTTGATATACCACTTGTTGTATCGAAATCAACAACCCTGCGAGCTAGAACGGATTAAAGCAATCATAAGAACTCTCCAACACAGTCGAAGTAAATACACACCAAAGATCTTTAATAGTCGACTAAGTATTGCACAAGAAAGACCCAAACGCTTACATTGTATTAAATGTTTATAACGATAAGTAATGCGTTACAATACCCGCGTAAATCCTCCACCTCCTTTTGTAGAATGGGGGAAGTAAACCAACCCTAAAACAATTTGAAACCACATGCGACCAAGGAAAAACCTGCGACTCTCACGAATCCTCAGAACTGAACATCGGTTGAGCGCCGCATATAAGGTATATATAGAGTTCCATGAACCTGCCATATACGTTCATATTCGTAATTTACTATAAATTTGAAACTACAGTTTTCCAATAAAACACCCCATACTTATATAATCTAGACTAATATGAAAACTAACATATAACACATTATAAATAAACATGTTATCCCACATATGTAAAACATTCAATCGATAAAACTCTTTTGATATGTTACATAGTACCCGAGCTTTATATCCTGCAACAAAATTTATATCCTCCGGTTATCGGCTACTTGTCGTGATCCAAATGGATCATAGTTATTTTCGCTTTATTGTTTTTATTTAATTAAGATTTTATTTTCGTATTACTTTCATAAAGCCTAAAACAATTATTAGCCGTCAAAACAACACACACAATATGTTAGTTTCCCTTCGTACCAAATAAACCGGTTTTTTTCTTCCTCATCTAATTGTTTTCATTGTCGAAGATCATTTTTGCTCCCTCCTAAAGGCAAAGCAAGCCATGAGGTAAATTTTTTTTAGCAAACGTCATAAAAAATGAATATGGATGAACCTCGCGAAGGAGATACACATTAATGTTTCAATATATACTAATCCTCTCCATGCAAGACGAGCAACAAAGAAGAGAAGAAAGAAAGAAAAAGAGAACAATAAGGCGATGTCAACATTTTATCCAGTCTATCCGAAAGACTCTCGTTCAAACTGCGAGAGATTGTTAGACGACTAGGTGCTCAAACTCGTTTGTGGGCATGTATTTCATTAGGTTTAGGGTTTGATGTTGCTTATTATTAGAGTTATATTCATTATAAATACACATAATTCCTAACATATTATAACCATTCATTCATACAACTATTTTGAATTTTACCAAACGTCCTCCATGTGAGCCTAATTTCAATAGACGCGGACTATTATGAGGGCCGGACGACGCGCACAATAGCCTCATTACCGCTATTCTTAGGCTAGTAAACGCTTTATGGCACGTTTAGCTGAGAATTTTGCATTTTTGCATTCTAGTTTTTATTAGAATGAGAAAAAAATCGATTAAAAACTTAGGAAACATGTTCAGATGATGTTACATTTTTCTTTTTTAAAAACAAGATGAAAAAATGCGCAAAAACTACTAGCTTGTTTTTATTATTTTAGTTAAAAATATGAAAACTGAATTTCTGTACGTTACCTTTCTAATAAATGTTAACTTGAACATTTTTTCGTTATTTCATTATTATTATTAGTATATTATTATGTTGTTGTAGTTGATGTTGCTGATAGTTTATGTTTGTTGCTCTGCTGCTGCTCCTGTGTTTTGTTGTTGTTTATTTATTATTTTTATTATAACATCACTTTATTAGAAAAATATGATAATTACAAAAGATTAGTGGGGAGTAGAGATACTATCTGAGCCCACACTCATTTAGCTATAGCAAAACTAATCTTATTAAAAATATGAATAGCAGTCCGTGCCCCAATGTCTTGAGTCACGCGGAACTTTTGAATCTGCTTCAGGAAGGCCACCGCATTCTTCTCTAATTCACCAAGCGAAGAAAAATACAAAGGGTAAAGAAAACTATAACCAATATCTTCAACATTGTTGCCTCATATTTGACGCGTTTACATGTGTCCGTCAATATCACCACAAGAGCCTGGCATACAAAATCAACCAACCCAGTTTTGAGCGTCCAAGGCGAGGACCCTGTCAAAGTCCACATACACATCAAGCCGTCGTCCTCATGAGTTAGATAACATATCCGCCGGACAAAGGGTTATTGTCACGCGACAGCCCTCACACCCAGCACCGATATCGAACTTCTTTATCAGTCCGAAAATCCTCGAACGAAAATAGATGTCAAAACTCAACACACATCAAGCCCTCCGATATCAACTCATTATTATTATTATTATTATTATTATTATTATTATTATTATTATATTTTTTTTATTTTAAAATTTATTTTATTAAAAACTCAAGAGATTTAATAGAACAAATTATAGGTGAAACAGATATACTGACAGGCTTCATTACCTCTTTATTATTATTATTATTATTGTTTATTTTTTTATTATTAAATTCTCAAGGGATTTACAACAAATTAAAAGGAAGCCGAGATACTATCTGGGCTCTCACTCATTTACAATAGCAAAACGATCAATCCTAAAAATATATGAAAATTGTACGTTGCCCCAATGTTTTTTAGATACGGAGAACTTATCGAATCACACTTCCTAAGTGTCCACTGCATCCTCTCAAGACAGAACCCCAAGAAGAGAATGGGAAGGGGAGAAAACCATATCCAATATCTGCACATTTAGCCTCATACTTGAAGCGTTTACGTTGTTCAGCCTCAATCACAACGAGCCCCGGTACAAAATCAATCATCACAGTTTGCGTCAAGGGCGATGAACCTATTAGATCCATACATACATCAAGCCATCCGTCCCACGCGTAGAGCAACATGTCAGCTAGACGTAATGGTTTGTCCCGCCCTCCACCAAGTCCAATATCAACTTCTTTACCAGCTGAAATCCCGGACCGGAAACAGATGTCAAAATGTTATTATTATTATTATTATTATTTTGTAATAACGTCACTTTATTAGAAAAGTATGATATTTACAAAAAGTTAGTGGAGAACCGAGATACTATTTGAGCTTCACTCATTTAGCTATAACAAAACTAATCCTATTAAAAATATGAATATCAGGCCGTGTCCCAATGTCTTGAGTTACAGAGAACTTTCGAATTCGCTTCAGCAAGGTCACTGCATCCTTTTCTAATAATAACTATTATTGTTGTTGTTGTTATAACTTCATATTTTAGTATCCTTTATCATTTGGAATTTTTCTTCCTTTGGCAAAAGCTAATAGCAAAATTAAATAATGTTGTCATAAATGTAAAAAAGATGCATATAAGTGAAAGAAAAAAAAACTAGCAATCTTGTTATATTATTATTATTTTTTTTTGAACAAAATAAATTATTATTTGAAGCATGCTTATATAGAAAAAATTTAACGCATTTACGAAAAAGTAGTGGTTTATCAAAAATTTATTTTATTTATTATATTACTGAGTTAAATAGCTTTGTCTTTTATGTAGTGGTGTTTTTCTGGCTTGAATCATTGGTCTCTTCAACTAACTCTTCACATGGACTCATTTTTCAATCCATTGTGATTATGCCACATTATATATATAATCATTTGAGATGTGTTGACCTACTGTTCATCGAAGCACTGTAGCTACAGTGCTACAGTGCTGGGCCAGAAAATTTAGCCCAAAAATTTGGGCCGGCCCAATTAGTTTTTTTTTTTTTTTTTTTTAATGATGACGTCATTAGCTATGTATTAAATAAGAGAAAATAAAAAATGAAGGAGGTGGAACTCATTGAAACAATAAAAAAACCTAAGACTAAATGTAATGGGACGGTCGACCTCGGTCAGCAATCGTCTCATGACATCGTCCCATGTGGCACTTAACAGACGCGTTCCCCACTACGAAGACCAAAACAGACGCGTCCCCCCAACCTTTGCAATCTTTCGGCGTAAGCAAAGACCGGTAAATCAAAACAAAATCATACCCATTTTTACTTTACTAGCCGTTTGATATAAAAAAATAAAAATTTAACCATTTATTTTCTATAAAACCCAACATCTTCTTTCCTATTTTCATACACATATACACTTTTTATCAAAAACACACACTACAAACATTATGTCTCAAATTAATTCCAGAGTGTTTATTTTTCGATGATACGGATAATGAAACGAAAGTGAATAGTTTCGTCGGCACGATTTTTTAATAGACGCGTGCATCTAACTCCTACAATACAAAATAACCCAAACGAAGCCATAGGGTTAGAGAATCGGTTACGAGCTCATGACCGTTCTAATGCAGCTTACTTTGCTAAAAAACTATTTTACAACGCCTATTTATTTCGTAAACGATTCCGAATGAACCAATCGATGTTCACCCGCATTGTTCGAGATTTGTCTGCTAAAAATTGATGCCCTTATTGTTGTTGGAGAAGTTGGCATCTCTGCTTTAGTGAAGTGTAACTCTGCGATTCGCCAACTAGCATACGCTGTCGTTCCAGATTCTCTAGACGAATATTTACAAATCGGTGAAAAAACTTCTCGTGATTGTTTGATGCATTTCTGTAATGGGGTTTATAGAAGTTATATGGCTAGAGTATTTGCGAAGCCTGAACGCAAACTGACGTTGAAAAACTCTAACGCTTTCACTTAGAAAAAAACATGGTTGTTTCCTGGTATGATAGGCAACAAGCCTGTACAAAAATGATGTGGGCTCAATTTCCACAAGGCATATCGTGCACAATCAGTAGTGGGTGATTTCGTCAGAGCCATTCATTTTGTTAGAAGCTTTTTGCCGTCATAAAGATTTATGTATTTGCACTCCCTTACTTAGTGTTGCAGGGTCGAACACTGACTTAAACGTTTAAACTCAATCCCTGTTTTAAATGATTTAAAGTAGGAAAAAGCACCAGAGGTTCATTCGTCTAACGACGTGACTTATAAATGACGATATGAATCCTACTGATCGGATAATAAACCAGAATGGGCCTGTGGCTTATGAAGTCTATTTCGCAGCAGTGTCAAATGATGTGAAGCGATAGATATAACAAGCGCAGAAGCATCAAGAAAAGACGTGAAACGAGCGATGGCGTGCTAAAGAAAAAATGTCATACGTAAAGAACTCATGGCACGGCCTAGGAGTCTTAAAAGATCACGCATTGAGTACACATGCATCATATTCATAATAAGATTCGCCAAAATAAAAAAAGGCGATCAGCGGCAAATATTATCCGGAAGAAAAACATCGTGAAGATGATCCAATAAGATCAGCACAAGATAGGCTACGAGTTATCAGAGAAATACACGACGAAGAAACTTATCTTATCCTAAAAGCGCATCGAGTGGAAACAACATTTGGCATCAAACAAAGCACACATTTTACTGTAATTTATCATCCGTATTTTTATATTCCGTCTTTTACTTCCGTGTATTTTTATTTTCGTATTTTAATTTGTAATGTTTAATTCTTAATGTAATGTTTTTTTTTAAAATTTTGTTCGGTCGCCAGTGCGGTCATCACTACGGGTGTTTGGTCACTGTGTGGTATAGGAGAGAGAAAGTTGAGTTGGCGCTAAAAACTGGCGGATCCTCAGCGGTCACCACTACGTTACGCCTTGTCATGCAAGATTTTGTTATGTGAAAAACTTAGATACTTATGTGTCATTGTAATAAACCGTGAATGATATAAGAGAAATGCTAGAACCACAAATAAACTTTCACAAAATGTTTTACAAAATAATTTGTCATGTAATTAGTGGCCTTTTCAAAATTACTTTTGAATTTTCTCTCTTATATGTATCCACAAGTTACATGACAAATAATTTTATAAAACTTTTTGTGAAAGTTTGTTTGTGGTTATAGCATTTCTCATGATATAATGCGTTGGAGATACTCTCATGAATAACCTACAACAACTTTAATTGTTGCATAGACACGACACGTTTTATAAATCCCAATTCTAGATACCAAGTAATCATAATGATGTAATCTTCATGAGGGCTGAGGCAAGCAATTTTCACATGGCTTCTGTCAGCACAAATAATATACCAGTATATATATATGTAAGAAGATAGAAGGAGAATTATATCAAGTAAAACTAAGAAAAACAAAAGGAGATAAAAATAATAATAATGGTAGCCTCAAGTTCAAATCCAAGCTTCATAGTGGAAATTGGTGAAGAGTACCCAAGCCCATCACATGTTTATACTCCAATCCTTGTTACGGTGAAACTGAGTGGTAAGGACAGGTATAATGCATGGAAAACCCAAATATTGTGTCTTTTGACTAGTCATAATATGCTTGGTTTCATCAACGGTAAGGTTGTGAGACCTGAGGGGAACGTGCAGAGGGAAAAGGCGTGGATGCGATCAGATTCGATCGTCAAAAGTTTGATTCTTGGTACCCTCTCGGAAGAAGTAACATTGTATGTTCTGAATCGTCGCACATACAAGAACCCAAATGAAGATTTCACAGCAAAAGATGTGTGGGATGAACTAGAATGTGTTTATGGTCCTGAAAGTAAGGCTGATCACGGTTCGGAAACCGGATCAGACCGATCAAGATCGGACCTGATTGAAAACCAATTTAGTCCAAAACACGTGACCAAGTACCGGACCGAAATGTTCGGTTCATGTTCAAGTCGTTCCGGTCCGTTTCGGTATTCAGTCGGGTCCGGTTCAATAAAACATAATGGTCGATTTTACTCAAAACCAAACCGGACCAAACCAAACCGAAGACAGATTATGAGAAAGAGTACGGACCAAGAACCGTACCAAAATATATTTGGTCAAGTCCGACTCGATCCGATTTCTCGATCCAATCCGCTCCACAGTCTATTACGCTCGACCTTACCTGAAAATATTCAACAAACAATAGGTACATTTTCTCATGAATCATACTGCATTTTTTTCACTTATATTTTATTTGACTTATAATGAAATGATTAATAAAATTAAGGATGCGTTTGGTTTACGGGTTTTCGTGTGGAGTCCAGGGACTCATGACCATAATAAGTTGTTTGGTATAAAAGACAACCCAAAAAGTAAGGCGTCAACTCCAAATATTCAATCCGAGTTAGGGGTGTCAAATGGGTCAACCCGACCCGACCCGAACCCGATAAGGCCTTATAGGGTCGGGTTGATTTGGGTCAAACTTAGCTTATCGGATTTAACGGGTCAACCCGATAAACCCGATAGCCTAATAGGGTCGGGTTAAGGTCTTAATTATTTTGTTATCTCGGGTTTGGAACGGCTAAATTCCAAGAGATCCAAGGGATCTTTTTGAAGTTGCCATCACTTCCCCAAAAGAAATTAGATCTAATAGATTCCAGTTTCTTGTTTACCGAGAGAGGCATAGGGAAAAGGGAGAAAAAAATACGTACCAATAGCACCTAAAACCGATGCAATGAGAGTAGCTCTACCACCAATGGATAGGAGCGAAGCTTTCCATTTGGAAAGACATTTGGAAAACTTATCAATAATGGGGTCCCAACTCTTCACAAGAGCCATATTACAGTCAATGGGTAACCCTAAATAATTGAAGGGAGAACCCAAAGCGTTGTAACCAGTGATCGAGGCCAGCGAAGCGACTTCAGCGAGAGGGACCCCAACACCAAACAGATTGGATTTGTGGTAATTTATCTTGAGACCAGAGACATGGTGAAAGCAATCAAGAATTGAGACCAAGCTTTTAATATTATTTCTCGACCACTCTCCAATCAATAAAACATCATCTGCAAAAAATAAATGTGAGAGATTCAAAGTATTAATTTTGAATCCATTGTAGAGCCCCCGAATCCATTGCTGATGTTATAGCGTCACATTTGCAGTTATTGTTAGAGGATCTCGGAACTTAGGATACAGAGTGTACCCATGCTAAATGAGGCAAAATAACATGTCTACTGCCCACGACTAGGGGTGTCAAATGGGTTAGTGGCTTTTAATAAAGATAATTCTCAACTACAATATATTTTCAACGCAGTTTTATATCAGGTTTTTGTTTCGTATTTTTTAACAGTTTCATACTTTTCACTTGTTAAACTTTATAATTTTTATTCCGCACTTTCAGTTTCACAGTTTTATAATATAAACAAAATTATAAAAAATAAAAAAGAGGAAAAACATGAGGGGTACGAATGGCTATTTAGGGGGGTATGGATATCATGAGCCTTTAATTTTAGGGAGGTGATTTGCACACTCCACTTATTGATTAGTACACTCAAAATGTGTGTGTGTTGTCATTTATACCCTTTGTGTTTGTGTCTTGATTTACACACTTCACTAAGTAATTTAGGGGTATAAGTGCCAACACACACACATTTTGAGTGTGTCAATCAATAAGTGGAGTGTGCAAATCACCTCCCTTAATTTTATGACAAATCATATAGTTACCTCTTATTTTGTAGAGTTTCTATTTATCTTTTTAAAAAATGTTAACTTGAATATGCCTTTTTCTATTCTATTGTTTTTATAAAAAAAACTGAGAAAGCGGCTCACATTTCAGCACCCTTTATCATTTGGAACTGGTCTTACCTTCGTAAAAGCTAATAGCGAAATTAAATAATGTTTTCAAAAATGTAAAAAATGCACATAAGTGAAAGAAGAAAAGAAGGTAATTTTGATATATCTATACTATTTATAATCTATACTATTTATAAAGCATAAAGTCACTTTTAAACATTAAATTTCTCAAACTTGATTTTTCAACTTACACACATTTATATATAGTGTACAACTTTTTATGCATCAACACAATACATACTTGAAAATGAAAATAATTATTACATAATTAATACATGGTTAATACACCACATAACTTAAAAATACAATCATATATTCACATCGTACAAAAATTAAAAGCATCTTTATTAATGGTGATATTCCAAAAGGTTGTAATTCAAATTTTATTGCCTTGATCCCTAAAATCATTGATGCAAACATGGTTAAAGACTTCCGTCCGATAAGTCTAATTGGAAGTCTATACAAGATTATTGCCAAACTTTTAGCTAATCGATTAGTTGGTGTCTTAAGTAACCTCATTAATGAGGTTCAATCTGCTTTTGTAGCGGATAGACAAATTTTGGATGGGCCTTTTATTCTTAACGAGGTTCTTCAATGGTGTCGAAAAAAGAGGAAACATGCGCTCATTTTTAAGGTTGATTTCGAGAAAGCGTATGACTCTGTTCGATGGGATTTCTTAGACGATGTGTTAGATAAGTTTGGATTTGGTGTGAAATGGAGAAATTGGATTCAGAGTTGTCTTAGATCGTCTAGGGGGTCGATTCTTATCAACGGGAGTCCAACGAAGGAATTTCAATTCTTTCGAGGTCTTAAACAAGGTGACCCTTTATCCCCTTTCCTTTTTATTCTTGTTATGGAAAGCTTGCACATTTCTTTTCAACGGGTGGTTGATGCGGGATTATTTAATGGAATTAATTTGAGCTCCACGGTGAATCTTTCTCATTTGTTTTATGCGGATGACGCTATTTTTATTGGTCAATGGAATGAGCTTAATATTGATACTCTAGTCCGAGTTTTGGAATGTTTTTTCCGGGCTTCTGGTCTTCGTATTAATATGAGTAAAAGTAAGATTATGGGTGTGAATGTGGAAGATGCGAAGGTTAAAATTGCGGCTAATAAACTTGGATGTCTTGTTCTTAAGACTCCCTTCACTTACTTGGGTACGAAAGTAGGGGAGAACATGCATAGAAAACATGCTTGGAATGAAGTGGTTGAAAAGGTCCTGTCTCGGCTATCTAGATGGAAGTTGAAAACTCTTTCTATTGGAGGAAGATTCACACTTCTCAAGTCTGTTTTAGGCTCTATGCCAATCTTCCATATGTCCATTTTTAAAGTCCCCTCGAGTATTCTTAATTCACTTGAAGTTATTCGTAGTCGTTTCTTCAACGGTCATGAGCATAAGAGTAATAAAGCAACTTGGTTTAAGTGGAACAAAGTTTTAACTTCAAAAGAGAAAGGTGGCTTAGGGGTTTCTAGTTTATTTGCTCTCAATAGAGGGTTGTTGTTCAAGTGGTTGTGGCGGTTTTATTCTCAAAAAGATTCGTTATGGACCAAAGTGATAAAGGCTTTATATGGGGAGGACGGGAGTTTAGATAAAGTTGGTGCTTCGGCTGCTCGGACCTGTTGGACTACAATCGTCCAGGAGGTGAAGGTGATACAAGCACAAGGAATAAATATTCACGATTTTATCAAATTAAAGCTGGGAAATGGTGAGGATTCTCGTTTTTGGCTTGATAAATGGTACGAAGGTGGAGTGTTAAAGAGGTTGTTTCCTCGTGTTTATGCCTTGGAACTTGACAAAAATATTTCAGTGAGTTCAAAGTTAAAGGCGCCAAGCTTAGTTACTACCTTCAGAAGAAATGCGAGGAGTGGTATTGAACAGACACAGTTTGATTCTATGGCGGAGATCATGAAAACAATCTCGTTGGTGCCTCGTGTTGACAGGTACATATGGTCGCTGGAGAATGATGGCTCATTTTCGGTTGCTTCGATTCGCAAGACGTTAGACGACAACCGGTTCCAGGAGGAGAGTTTGTCGACAAGGTGGGTCAAATCCGTGCCTATCAAGGTTAATATTCTGGCTTGGAAAGTTAAATCTAATGCTCTTCCTACTCGTTTTAACATATCTCGTCGCGGCATGGATATTGATTCTATTGATTGTCCCATTTGTAAAATGGGTGTCGAAACGACAAGTCATGTGTTCTTTCAATGCAATGTGGTTAGACAGGTTATGAGAAAGATTTCTTCATGGTGGAATGTGGAGTATATGGAGGTTAATTCATATGAGGAGTGGCGTTCTTGGCTCGTGTCTACCCGGATTCGATCAAACATCAAAGTTATTATCGAAGGGATCTATTACGGCTTGTGGTGGGTTATGTGGAATTTTCGGAATAAGATTTTATTTGATACGAAGATTCCGGAAAAGGTCTTGATCTTTGATAATTTAGTCTCTAGCTCTTTTTATTGGTTTAAATATCGATGTAAAGCATCGATCAAATGGGACGATTGGCTTAAAAACCCTTATATTGTTTGTTGTTGATCTAGCTCCTTGCTAGTGTTTAATAAAATTGCCGTTCAAAAAAAAAAAAAATGCGTGTGAGTGTGGTGTGAGTTATATTTGTGTTTCATTGTGTTAAAGGCAAGGATAAATGTTGTGACACTGACGTGAAAATAGTCAACACATCTCTGTTACACATCGTCTTGAATATACAGTAAATTACTCTACATTGATCAATGTTTGTAGTTCTTTTGCATAGAAAAATTGCACCGTGAAACCTTAAACTTAATTAGAAAACCTTTTGTGCTAGTAAACCAATGGTTCATAACTTCAATCCATCAAAGGACGTTAAGTTTTGCCTTTAATTCATTGGTTTGTAAAAT
>BQNB010048939.1:0-39636 GCA_026074375.1 Tanacetum coccineum | reverse complement strand
GAGAAAGTAACAAAGAAAGAAAGATTAGATTAAGTGTGTCAAATGAACCAACCAACACCGTCTCCATGTGTGGAGAGGGTATAAATACTCTTACATGTGGCCGGCCATGGGCCTCATAATAGGCTTTTCATGGGCCTTTGGCCCGTTTAGCTTACTAACATTACATATCATTAATCTACGAGCTACGACTAACTATATTGGAAGTGACCGATACTTTTCGTATTTCTAACATTTCGTATGGGTGATTAATGATTACGAAAGAAACTTAAGGGTTTTAAAATGACAAGTTTGCAAAAACAAGTTTCGTAGGGATCAAATGGTTTATGAAAGAAACTTGAAGGTCTGAAATGACAAGTTCAAAAGGATAACTTTCGTAGGGATCAAAAGAGCTTACGTAAGTAAATTGAGGGACTAAAAATGCCAAAATTGGAAAGTCATTTTCAAAAGTATAAAAGAAACAGTTTCACACGTAACCTTATCATTTTCGTAAATCAAAAGAAAAGGTTTCGTAAATTCTCTGCAATAAGTTGAGCTTTCGTAACAAAGAAAACACGATCCAAATCGTTTCATTGATTCTCTATGATAGAAAAACGTAAGAAAATGAGATCTATTTGTTTTACTTGTGCTTAATTGTTGTTATTAATTGATAAAATAGGTTTCGTATCGATCTAGGGTTTCGTAAATATGAAAAGTGATTGAAAGTTAAAATTGATTGAGGCAAAACGGGAACATATGTCTTGAAACATGATTGGAATGACTTGATCACTGAAAATATCATTTGAGGACTAAGATCATTAGGTTTTGTAATCTTGATAGGTTTCGTAAATTTAAGATTTTGCTTTCAGAACAAAAGAACGGTCTTAAACTGTTGAAAAAATGATAATAAGCTGGAAAACAAGACAAATTCTTTAAGCTTATCATTTTTTAGTTAATAATTATGTTTACGAAAGTAATCTTTCAAGTTTCAGTTTCGTAAGGGCTTATCAAAGGGTTTCGTAAATAGTAATGGGCCAAATGGGTTGGTTTCGTAAATGATATTTTGTGTTTAATAAATGGGTTTCCTAAAGCAAAGTGGGTTTTTTAGGTTGGGTTTCGGAAAAAATATAAATGGACTAAATTTTTTATTTTTTTTACGAATACTCAAATGAGCTTAATTGTTAAACAAAATGGCATCTTACAAAAACAAATGATAAATTTTGTTATAAAATCATATCTTTATATTGATAAATTGATCAAATGGTGAAGATTGTGTCCGGTTTTAACCATTTCCTAAAATTAACAGGATGAGGATTGAGCAATCTACTGACCATCTAAATATCGTATATAAGAATATGTTTTATATAACTAAATTTTTTCATTTGTTTTAAAAGTGATCCAATGATTCAAGATATGAAAAAAGAAAATACAAAATTGTGCTTTAATGTATTGTGAATCATATAGTAGTCTCTCATGTAATAACAAAGGCGCTAAAGATTCAAAGTTTTGAAAAGATTGGTTCAAAAACAAGTTCAAAATGGTTTATGACTGTCTATTGTACTTAGTTGGGTAAATGGTCTAAGTCATGTTCGGTTTCGGCCATTTTCTGCACTGAACAGAACGAGAAGTGAGTGACTTAGTGAATATCCAATTGTTGTTATATTTGTATGGTTGTATAATCATAGTTTTCAAACATCTTTAGAAAACTTGTGATTTTAAAAATGTTGTCTCAATTTCTATTCAAAAGCTTTGATTTTGTGTCAGAAAGTGGTACTCTTTTACTAAACAAGTTTTTTATGATAATATAAAGTTATACTCTTGGAAATTTATTAATGGTTTGTCACAAACTTTGTGGTTTTTGCCAAAAATTGGGTATATTCAAAAATCATATTATATCTTTATTATTCTTGAAAGAGTATCATTTCGTAAATGCTTTTTAGAGAGGAAATTCAAAATAGAAAGAGAGATGAAATCCATACGTGAAAAAGAAAATCAAAGTATGCTCGAAAAGAAATGTCAGAGCATACAAAATGAGATTAAAAGAAAAAGACGAATAAAGCGTATGGCATGTGCCTGAAAAAGCAAGATTTGGCACGTGAAAAAGAAAATGATCAGAATATGCTCAAAAAAAATTGCCAGAGCATATAAAAACAAACAGAGTAAAAAGAGACAAAAATGTTATATAAATGTGTATTACATAAACTTTATCTCATTTCACTAATCACTTAATGTCACTATACATTATTCCACATGGCTCAACAAGTAATTACAGCTGCTCACCTTGTCCTAAGATACCATACCATTGAGAGATGCAACAATTATGCGATGCTTCAGAGTATTCCATGTTCTCCTGAATGCAAGATCGTTGTGAAAATCTTACTTGATCATCCATTGAGCTATGCTATAACTTATTGATGTTTGTCCCTGGTGGTGTTTCTATAACACAATATGGAGGGACAGAGTTAGCCAATAGTGCCTGATATAAGGGACAGGATAAGTTCATGCTAGATACTGAGGGATTATACCTTCATTAGTGGACTATGTTCCAAGTCACTCTTCATTTGCTAGTAAAAACTCCTAAAAATCCATTTGTCGCACCGGTCAACATTCAGACTATTGAAGCTTTCATGAACAGGGTTGGCTATCAAGGTGTGGTTGATAAAGTGAGCGCCTTCTATACGAAGAATATAGCTCAACCATGGCAAACAATGTTCAAGGTGTTCAACCGTTGCTTTACAACAAGAACATCTGGACACGATCAGACAAAGATCAACATTCTTCAATTGTTTCATGTTGTGATCAACCGAACAAATGTTGATTCTGCTGCTCTTCTATGATGGGATTTCATGAAACCACTGTCGTTTTTCAGAAGGGGATAGGAAAGCCCATCCAGCCATCTCGATTCATCAAGCTTATAATTGCTGATTTGATGAAGAAATTCCCAAACATTCCTCAAAGGATTGATGAGGATTATCATTTCATCAAGGATGATATTCCATTGGTTAGTGTGTATACTACTGGGAATGTGCTTGTACGAGGGATGCTGATTCTAGATGAATTCTTGATTGAGGAAATCCATGCCACTGATGATTTTAAGGAGTATGAGACGGTGTTTGTTGGAGTAGATGTTCTAATGAATCAACTGCAACCGGTTGTTTCTACCTAAGGAACGCATAGTGTGGAAAAATAGAGGGGGGGTTGAATAGTTTACCACTTTTTAATTTAAGGTTTTAAAGTGTTTGTAAAAATTCTAGATTCGACTTTATGTGAATTCAATACTTGCACAATATAAACAATATACCTATCTAAACAATTAATAAGATAGTATGATAAAGTAATGCAAGACAAGAGATAAGAGTAAGAACAATCAAACCACAACGCGAGGATTTATAGTGGTTCAGCAACGAAGCACCTCTTCACCCTACTCCACTCCCCGAGCACCTAACTCGAGAGTTTTCTTCACTATGTCAACTAGCTCCCTTATGGGTGGGAGGAAGTACCATCGTTGCTTACACCGATTTACGACACAAAGCTAAATGTCGAGTTCTAATCTTAGCTAGAACCAATCTATCACAACATAACTTCACGACTTGTTCACGACTTCACAACTTCACGACTTGTTCACGACTTCATAACTTCACGACTTCTTCACAACTTTAAGACTTCTTCACAACACTACTTATATCACAACTATCTAGCACTACTTGGTAAGATCACTACGATCTAACTATACTTACAAAGATCGCCAAGATCAAGCAACTACAAAACCTTACAAAATTTACAAAAGATTTCAGTATGATATGCAAAACAATAAGATTGCAACAAACACACAAAGGTGTAATACTTCTTCATTGATTGATGGGAAGGTTTCTTCTCTTGCACTTGAGGATTTGAGCTTGGTCACTTAGATACAAAGCTTTATGATTTAAATGTTCAAATGATTTTTGAGAGGATATGTGGGTTGTTTTGGGCTGAAGAAATGGTGCAAAAATGGTGTGAAAAATAGTGGGAAAAAAACTTCCAGTATTTATAGGACAAACTGGGGGAGAGTTACCTAGGGGCGGGGTGGTCCCCTTAAATAGGTCGGGGCGGTCCCTAAAATAGGGGGCCGCCCGTTTGTATTTAAGGGGGGAGCCCTGGACTAGGGGCCCCTCCCCAGTTTGTCTTTTTTGTAGGGGGCTTTTTCTGGAATTTCTAGCCGTTTTTAGGTCCGAAAATTGAATTTCAAAATTTTTTTAAATTTTGAATTAAAATATTTTTTTAATTGTAGAAAATGTTTTTGTATATGTTTATAAAAATGTATTACAACATTATAAAAGTTTAAGTGGAATAAAAATTTCCTTTGATCATTAAATGCATATTCAAAGCAATGTATTCAATTTCATACTTTAAGTGATTAATTATCGTAATGAAAAATTACTTTACTAATTATTGTTTACGTTCTAATTTTTTCATTGGAACGTTTTTATATTTTGTGATTATCAAAACGTAAAGATGTAAAAAATATTAATAATGTTTTTAGGCATTATATTTTGGTCAACAATCTCCCTCTTTTGATGATTACAACAAAATTTAAACTCATTAAATTAAAATTTATTTTTAAACAAGTATTTAGTAAGTTTCATGTCATTTCTCCCCTTTTTTGTACAATCAAAAAGACATCATCGAGAATTACTAGTTAGATCGATGGAATAATTGTTCCCCCTTGATGTGTGCTCCCCCTCGTTTGAGGGTACCAAGGAATCGAGCTATGGTTTCTTGGCTACAAAACGAGTTTGTTATTTAGAGCAATACAAAATTCTAACATGTAGGCAAGAAAGGAAGGAAAAAATAATGAACAAGTGCAAGCAAACATCAAGCAAAAATACTGCTTTAATTTTCATTTAGGACAATGTGTGTGAACAACACACAAAGCATTACATAGATAGAAAATAATTATGCTTTAGAAAAGCATATTATTACATCATAAAAGAAAATCCTAAATAGTCATAGAAGGATTTTTGACTTGCTTGCGACACAAAAGGGTTTGACGAATATATGTAGGCATATTACGAAGTTAGTTGGTTGTTGATGGAGAGTTTGGAGCAGAGGCAGTTGTGGAAGGGTAATCTATTTGAACTATAAGAGTTGGATGTGGTCGAGTGAGGAGGAATTCAATCCAATTAATATCCTCACTTAAAGCAAGGAATTATTTTTAGGTGAAGATACAACAAGGGCAATACCCAACATGGGTTTCAACTTGGTTCATGTTGAGAGTGTGTGGTAGGTTTAGAGAGTAAGGTGATGAGGGAATGTTGTTTTGTTGTTGAGAGAGATGGATGGCTAAGAGGTTTGATAGGTCTTGTAGTTGACTAATGTCATCAACTAGGATTTCTCTACTTAGAGATGGAGGTGATGTGTGTGGAAAACTAGAAGGGAGGTTGAATAGTTTATCGCTTTTTAATTAAGGGTTTTAAATTTGTTTGTAAAATTTTAGATTCGACTTTTATATGAATTCAACACTTGCACAATATAAACAATATACTTATCTAAACAATCAATAAAATGATATGAGAAAGTAATGTAAGACAAGAGATAAGAGTAAGAACAATCAAACCACAACGCAAGGATTTATAGTGGTTCGGTAACGAAGCACCTCTTCGCCCACCCCCCTACTCACTACCCGAGCACCTAACTCGAGAGTTTCTTCACTATGGCAACGAAACTCCCCTATGGAGGCGGGGAAAACCATTTACAACATTGCTTACACCGATTTATGATACAAAGTAAATGTCGAGTTCTAATCTTGCTAGGAAACAAATCTATAAACTACACTATCTTTTCACGACTTGTTTACAACTTCACAACTTCACAATTTCTTCACAACTTCATGACTTCTTCACAACTTAACTTCACCACTCTACTTATATCACAACTATCTAACCCTACTTGGTAAGATCACCACTAATTAACTATACTTACAAAGATCCCCAAGATCTAGCTACTATACACAAATATCAAATATACAATTGATTTACAAATATGTGATATGGTTGCAACAAGATTGCAATACACACTTGAGGTGTAATACTTCTTCACTTGATGATGAAAGTATTCTTCTCTTGCACTTGAGGAATTAAGCTTGGATCACTTAGAAACAAAGCTTTATGATTAAATGATCAAAGGATTTTAGAGAGGATATATGGGATGTTTTGAGCAGAAAGAATGAGTGCAAAAGGTGAGAAAATTGTGGGGAAAAGTCCAGTATTTATAGGACAAATTGGGGGAGCGTCTACCTAGGGGCGGTCCCCTTAAATAGGTGGGCGGTCCCCTTAATTTTAAGGGGGCCGGCCGTGTATTTAAGGGGGCCGCCCAAGACTAGGGCTTCCCCAGTTTGTCTTTTGTGTAGGGGGAATTTTCTGAAACTTTTCTAGCCGTTTTAGGTTTGAAAATTTGAATTTCAAAATGTTTATTTTGAATAAAACATTTCTTTTAATTGTAGAAAATGTTTTGTAATGTTTATAAAATGTTTACAACATTTTATAAAAGTGTGAGGTTGAATAAAAATTTCCTTTGATCATAAAATGCATTAAGCATTTATTTATTCATACCTTTAAGTGATGTATTTGTTGAAATGAGAATTTACTACTAATTACTTGTTTACGTTTAATTTTACGTTGAACGTTTTTATATTTTGTGATTATCAAAACGTAAAGATGTGAAAAAATATTAGTAATGTTTTTAGGCATTATATTTTTATCAACACGGTTTTTGTTGTATTTTCATTATTTTTCCATTTTTTCGCATCTTTTCTGTTCTAATGCCTCTAATTACCTGAATTCGTCAAATAAATGCATTAAGTACCGAATTCATATAAAAATGATATAAAATGAGGCAATAAACGCGGGAATTTGATATATAAAAGTATTAATTATTTGATGTTATCAAATATCTCCCCACTTGACTTCTACTTGTCCTCAAGTAGAACCTTTTAAATAATTCTCAAAAAGACATCTTTCTAGGTTTTTATGGAAGATATGAATTTAAAAATCACTTATGTTAGAAAATTCTAAACCGAGCACCTCACCGAAGGAAAAACAAATCACACTCATACTCTCACTAATTTATGTGTTTCATTTTTGGTGATCACTAAACTGCTCAGTTATAGCATGTATTCTATCATAAGCTTGTCAAGTACACAAGTCTCCACCAACTAGAATTAGGGTCTAAACAGTCTCAAAGGCAACATGGGTGGCATTGGTTTATTGGGTGATAAAGGGTTAGGATAGACATGTGATACACTTTTAATGGTTGTTAAGATAAAAACATAAAACAAATAGTCTAAAGTAATATAAGGTTGTCATAACTAGCTACTGTCCATCCAGTGTCCAAGAGTCTGAGTTCGAAAACTTGATCTTTAATAATGGGCTACAAGCTTCATTCCTTATAATTTTTGAGATGGCTTGGTGCAATAATGGGCTACTAACTCCATTTTTTATAATTATTAATTCGCACCATCTTTACATCTTTTAGCACATGGGTGGCTTTTTAGTTGCACCCTCTTTTCTTCATTTTCTTTCTTTTTAAACATGCAAATGCTATAGGAGTTTATATATTTTTATTATTGCCCCTGCAACATTTGATATTATACGTCTATCCCCCCACTTGAGATGAACAACGTCGAAAGTGATGATATAGGGGGTCTTTAAAGATCATAACTTATTGGTCTTCCACGAATGAATACAATTTTCGTTCCCATTCCTCCGAAACATGGACTTAAATAGCTAGAGATTTCAACACAAAGAAAATAAAGACTATAGGGTAGGCTAAGGCAAAATGGTGTAACGAAACATATAGGGTTTAAACAAGGAATGGTTTAACAAGGTGATTAAGGGGTATCTTGCACTAATATTAAGTGCAATAAAGGGTTTTACACGGGGAGGTCAACAAGTTAGTGTGACAAGCCCACACACAAATATAGGCTTTTTGGGTAATTTCCTAAGATGTTGCCTTCTTGAACAGTCTATTCCACTACTCAATTAGGTCTCGAAAAGATGTATAGGTCAAGTTCTAAAGTCTACAATACTACCGGCACACTCTTATTTTTGGTGGATTTTTGTATAATAGATAAAAACTAAATTATTAGGCTTAACCTCACCAATTAGAATAAAGGGTTATAGTGCACTCGACAAAGATTAATTCTAGTTTATTAAGAAAAACATGTCAAAAATTTTAAAATTGGCACAATTTTTCATAGAAAACTAGAAAATCGAAGGCAAATATTAGTCAAGTGATAATTCTACTCCCATCCCCCACTTGGTTTGTACAATGTCCCTATTATACAATTAAGGAAAAGAAAATTTAAGAACAAGAGTAGAATTAGAACGGAAGACTCCCCTGGATTTGCTCGGTAATATGAAGAGACAACATGCTCTAAGCCATGCTCTAAGTCTGCTTCCTTGAGCAACATCCACCATCACAGGCAACTTCAACATCCTGTAAAGCATCCGACTAGACCGGTTTGGAATGCTTTCTTGCAGCTTGTTTAGCATCCTAGCACCACATCCTGTGCATTACCTGTATAACTGCAAGAAAGACTAATACCAAAAGCATAAACTAGGATAGAAAGCATAATAGCACAGAATATACAAAACTATACAAAACCTAACTCACTTTCAAAGGAATCACAGTTGCATTTAGCGTATGCAACAAGCCTTTTAAACCACTTGGCGGCCCAAGTGGACTGTGAATTCTTGTGAGGGTTTCCAGAAAACATACCCACAAAGTTTATTTACCAATATACACGGTTTTGTAAAATTTCAAACAATTTAATGATATTCAGGAAAGGATTACAACGTAACCGGCAGAGTCAGTTACGCCGTAATTATGTGGGAACAATTTTGAAAATTTTTTGGAACTAGTTACGGCGTAATCATATGAAACATTAGCCGTAACTTGCTGTATTTCAGTGTAACACCCCTATGTTTGACATATAGCAGCGGAAGCTAATCTGGGGTATTACTTCATGAATCATAGTCACAATAATAGAAAACGACTCAAAAGAGATGTTTTTGAAAGATAAGTTATCATTCATTATTCATCAGAGTTTTTACAAAAGAGGTCCCAAAATACATTTTAAAACATAAAGTTGAATGATAACAGGGTTGGACGTCCTCATGTCCAATGCCACTCCGTGCCATAGATTGCTCAATTATCTGAAATAAACATGCTAAAATGGTCAACACAACGGTTGAGTGAAATTCACAGTGTTTGCAATGTAATAGTTGAATACAATTCATCATAAGTGGTAATAATTGCAACGAATACAATTATCATGAAAAACAGTATTATTGTCATAAGCTTATGCAACCAAACATTAACATCCGAAGTCAATTTAACGACTTGAAGGAACAATTATCCTTAAGGAAAGGTAACTTGCCAAAGTTATCCTTTGTTCTCAAATATAGTGCGTTTGGTTACCCCATGTACGGGTACACTAACGGGAGTCATCACCCCCAGTAGATCTATCTATAATATTCACGTTCACTCGCAAGTGACTAATGGTTCATGATTAAGAAATATTGGCAGTGAAAGCAAACTTAGGCAATAATATATCAGGATAGTATACAGTTGTAAAACACTTGTATTCATGGTTTATAGCATGTATCTCCCCATGGGATTTAGAAAACATGTAAAGGTGGGACTATGAACTCACCTTATCAAGGTAGTTGATTGATTTGAAATTTAATTCAAATGAGAGTAAACAGCCTCGTCACGCAACCTGGGGTAATATGTCAAGTCTTAGTTTGATTGTTGATATTACAAACTTTATTTCATAAAGTTTAACGGTTTTTGGTTTGATAACTTGTGAAAATATCGTATCACTGTTCGGGCTATCATAATCCAGAGGTCATGTAGTAAACGTTTGAGGAGCTAGGACACTTTAAATCGTAAATCCAGCAACTCGTCAAAACGTCTACCCAAATGAAACCCCTCACATGAAACTCCCTAGTAACGTGATACGTTATAGATTAAATGATAAGGTTTTATCTTTTTAAGTTTCTTCAAAAGCTAGCGGATGATAAATTATGTTAAATATATAACATAATTGATTTTATAGTGTTTCGATCGACGAATGATAACGACAAATGTGTCGGGTTTTAATAAAATCGAGTCTTATAATATTTAAATATATTTTTATAATTAATATAAAAATATTACATTTTATACCCTTGAGAATATGAAAATGACAATATATACCCTTGGTTTATATATATATATATATATATATATATATATATATATATATATATATATATATATATATATATATACAAAATTAATCCTTTTAATATAACTTTTAAAATCTTTAAACCCTTAACTTTAAAGAATGGCAAAACAGCCCCTTGGAGTTATAACTTTAGGATAATTACATTTTCAGCCCCTCTAGTTATATGTTTCAAGAATTTACAATATATACCCCTTTGCATGAAACCATTTGCGAATTAAGTCCAAAAACCATAATATTGATATTTTTGATTTAGAAATCAATTTTGCAGGTTATAGCTTATTACTATAAGCTAAAATAAGTAACTTTTACGAGCTTATAGCTTATGAAAAGAGCTTGTGAGCTTAAAAATCCAAAACGGGTTTGTTTGGTTTAAAAAGATTAACCCGATGGGTTTAAGGTTTTAAGATTAGTTTTCAAGCTTATAGAAATGATAAGTTAGCTTGACTTCTTTTT
The DNA here is from genome assembly GCA_026074375.1 of Tanacetum coccineum. NCBI lineage: Eukaryota > Viridiplantae > Streptophyta > Magnoliopsida > Asterales > Asteraceae > Tanacetum > Tanacetum coccineum. Next base: position 28,937 of record BQNB010048939.1, on the reverse strand, counting down.
GTTAAATTCAAATATGCTTTTGCACTTTGACTATTCTATTTTATAAGCTATGAATATCCGGGAAACCTGAGAGTTTTTGAAACCTAAGGTCCGTGAGTCCCGATACTAGTCTCTGTGGGGTGTCAAAAGCCTGGTCACTTAGCCGCAAGGTTGGGATGTGCCGAGACGAAAGTCGCTACATGGGATGATCTCGCCTTTAAACTCATTATTCTAAGGTGGAACGTAAAGCATAGTATGTTGCAAAAAGTTGATCCATGGTTGAAATTCAAGATAGCACACTCACTTAAGATATAATAAATGTCGGGAGTAAAAAGTTCACAAGTTGCAAATATGAGTAGTGTTAGCATCCTTACTGATATTTAGCTGTGATTTTGTTTTAAGCTTGGTTTGGATAAGTGAAAAGTCGGGAACGATGAATTTATCCTTTTTGGGGCATTCTCGGATTCGAAATGCATCTTGTTCTATGATCCCTAACAGTTATGGAAATAACGAAAGTCAAAATAATAATAAAAAAAATAAAATGAAAAAGAGGTTTTAGAAAATGGGAAATAGGGGTGTTTTATAACTTGTGATTTCTTAGCTCTCTCCACAAAAATCTTTGCTACTTTTCAAAGGTTTAGTTTGGGGAAGTTTCGAGGTATTTGGTTATAAGGCATATAATATTGCGTGAGGACACGCAATCGCTTAGTTTGGGGAATTTTGATATGTGTGAAAACACATATCCATTTTATATCAAAATAAACCCAATAAAGACCAAAAATATAATAAAAATGGCAAAGATATGCTTGTTTTTGTGTTTTGTATGTGCATGTACGGATAAAGCAAAAAACCACTAGAAAACGGTTAAAACCGGGCAAACACGAACACAAGAATGGAAGAGCACGTAAAAAGCCGGGAGGAAGCTATTAAAGTCAAAAAGTCAACTCTCAGTCAAACCCTAGTCAAACTACAGTCAAACTACAGTCAAACTTGGTCAACAAGTCAAATGGTCAACTCACAAAAAGACAAATCCAAAGTTACCAAAATAGCCCTTCATGTTAAACCAAATTACAAAACAAACCCTAAATGCCCTAACAGTCGTTATCTTTTTATTAATAAAAGATAACGACCGTTATCTTTCTATATTAACCAAATCCAATGCCTGAGCCCAAATTCCTTATACCCCGGCCCAAACCCAAGTTAACACTCGGGTCAAACAAATCAAACAACCCCTTATAAGTAAAAACGAGCAGGAAAAGTGGGTTTACCACTGTTCACCCGTCTTCTACCCTTTTCACCCAAGGTCAATTCAAAGGGCTTTTTCCAATTGGGGGCCAAAAAGGACAATTCAAGGGCTCAAGTACACGATGGCAGCGACAAACGTCATTCACAAGCTCTTATTGGCTAAGACCCAAAAAGGAATGCCACATTGGATTGAAGGAAGCACAAAGGAAATGGCAATTTACACTTGTTACACTCTCAAAAGAAGCACAAGCTATCTCAATCACGGATTGCCAAGCTGGCAATCCATGTGAGATAAGATGTGATCCAACGACTAAGATTGCTCTTCCAATCATTGAGAGAATGTACGGACAAGATTGGAGAAGCCATATCTGTCCCAAGAGGCCTAGAAGATTCAGAAGATGGCTATAAATAGCCCTTCACTCCTCACACACAGTTATCTTTGTTTCTTTACCTAGTTTTGAGCTTTTAGATTTTTTTAAGAAATTTAGCTTAAGTTTTCAAGTTTTAAGTAAATGTAATTTTCATTTAAACGTTTGTAATTTTCTTTTCAAGTAATGTAATCAAGATTCTCTTTAACCAGACTCTACAGCATCACTAAGTCATCCCTGTCAAAGGCTTTCCAGCATATTCATCAAAGAAGTTGATTACCTCAGTATGATTTCCAACTCTGATGATCTTCTAGTACTTCCTAGTGCCTTCAGTGTAAATCTCCCAGACAATTGTTGGATATACACCATTGTCTCAACTATAGTAACGTCATTAGCAGTAGGAACTCTAGTATTTCTTGTAGGATTGACAATACTAACAACAATACTAACAGTAGTAACTGCTGCATCAGCAGTAGAAACTTCCTTAGAAGCATCAAAGTCAAACTCCATATCATGCCCATACCTCCCCTGAATCTTTATATCATGTTGTACCAATGAAATTCCAGGATCATGATCAATTGCAGCTATCTTCCTCCCCTATTTGAAAGGATCCTCCAAATTATCTTCATCACCAAAGACAACAATTCTTGCCCTTCTTCTAGCTTGGCTGGACTTAGCTGTTTTCTCTAACTTTTTCACCTTCTTGATAAGCCTAGTATAAGCAGCACCATATATTAGCTTAGTCTTCTTCAAGTCTGTCTCCAAGCTCTACACTTTCTTTGACAATGTTGTACAGAAAACCATCAATTCTTGTAGTGTCATACTGTCCTCCCTACTTCCAAGTATGTTAACTCTTGAGAGAGGTGGATCATTAGACTGTTTAGACAACCTCTCAAACCTAGTTTGAGCAGGTCTGTCCCCCAATATGGTATCTTGGCGCCTGGGACTACCACCTAAACCAATTCCTTAAGGAAAATGATCATTAGGTATTGTCGTGGATTGAGTCCTATTTATGTTACCACTACCCTGCTCTGCATCTAAGTTAGTAGCAGTAGTGGCAGCCCTTTCCACACTGTCTCCCCCTCCTTTATAAGATAGTCCCATCTGCACAGAGGGTTTAGTAGTAAGATCTGGGTTGAGGACCATAGATTCCTGTCTGGTTTTTCACTTAGAGGTTAGTGAAATTGTTGGTTTGAGGATGATAAAGCACTGGTGGGTGTGTGATGGGACTCAACTAGGTGTGTTGATCCTTCACCCTGAACAAATGGGCCATGAACAAGCATTGCAGGAAACAATGGAATGTTTTTCTTAGTATAACCCTTAGAAGCCCTCTTCATATTGCTAAAAAGTTTTCAAGTGTGGGTAGGAGCAATATAAAGTCTTGTGTGAGGTTGAAAGCAGTCTATTATGCTTGTTCAAAAACACTTGAATAAATCTTGTGGATACATTAAAAATTTGTGTTTACTACCAATTATTCACCATACCATCAAAAATCATGTTTAGAAAAAGTTAAATTTCCTTATTATGACCAAGCCAATAAAGCAGTTTCTATATTGCTACTGAATTGTTCCCAAGGAGGTTTTCTTAGGACTTAGACAATGTAGGATGGTATGAGAGAGAATCTCCTTAAGGGGAAAAAGTGTCCTTTTTAAAAGGTTAATTTTTCAGAAGTTGACACATACCCCATTAAAGAAAGTTGTTCAAAGATTTCAGTAGTTGGCAAAGAACTAATACCATCAGCATCTGCTAATTGGAGATGCCTACTAACAGATGCCTCAGTAACAGTCTTACCTGTGCCATCTATTGTAGCCGTTAATTCTATTTCTCCATTATCAAGTGTTCTGGCAGTAGCCAGTTTGGCCAAAAACTGTTTATGGAGAAACATAAGAATAATGGGATTTTCAGTAAGAGCATACCTTATGTGACTGACATTGAGAAAATCCACTATTTGGTAAAATCCTTCACTTCCTTCTGGTTTCTTTAAGTAGGCGACCATGTTGTGTGTGTCATAGAATTCCAAATTCGCCATTGTTGAGTGAGAAAAGTTCGATTAGGGTTCTGGTTTATATTCGATTATGAGAGTATGTGTGTTTGGCAAAGTCAATTGAGATTATATAGATAGCACTTAAGGTTTTGATTGGATCGACTGAATAAAATCGGTTCTTTATCTTTGAAGAAATCTTATGATTTAAAGAAAACCTATAAGATTATGAATTATCTAAATTAAGGAAACCTATTAGCGAAGTAATTTGTGAAAATATCTCAACGGCTATATTTAATTAAGAAAAATCTGTTTATATTCCCAACCAACCAGACTAACGGTAGCCCTACAAAACTAAGTTTAGCCTAATAGTACTAATATTAAGCCTAGCAGTACTAACTTTACCCAACAATATTAACCCAGATTTTCTTTCAAAACAATACTGCACTCATACTTTTGAATGGAAAAAAAATTTTTAAAAAGTGGTAAAGGAAGACACTAAATCATTTCAGGTTGTCATTAAACCTCCTGGTTGTATAAGAACCAATTATTACAGTATAGATATTGCCTGTGTTCAGATAGACTCAATAAAAAAGCCTTCTTGATGGTTTCCAGCCTCAGTTGCAGGGTGTTTAACCGTCTAACACAAAATTCTTAGATTCACGTTTTGCTACCCGTTGTTCTCATAAACCAGATGTCCTACAGAACTAACACAGCTATTGCCAAATGATGAGAATGTAAAGAGTTGAGTTAGATCGTTACAATATCTAGACTAACTAAAAGCCATCAAATCGGTCAATATAGCCTATCCCCAGATGCTTCATTAGGCTCCACTGGCAGACATAGATTGATTCAAGAAAAAGATTTAAAAAAAGAACTTCCCAACTTAGGTGTAAACTTAGCATTAACCTTTGGCAAGTTATCCCTAAATCATCTTTATCATTAATCAGCATATTTTCCTCTAACAAACTCCACAATTTGTATCACCAAATCTAACTGTGACAAACCGTCAATTTCAGGTCGTTATTTTATTCTCGAGTATTAAATATATTTTTTAATTTTATGAATGGAAGATTGAACTCACACTATACCGAGAGAATTAGGGCTTACTTTTTGAAATTTACGCGACGTTTTTACAAGAACCGGCAAATTCTAATTCTACGTTAAGCAACGACGCTTATATTTTCAAAATGCCATAGAAATAATTTATTACATTTCGTTTTTTATCTTTCGAGTCCGTAACCTATTTTTACATTTATGAAAAACGACTACAAATCGTACCTTTTTAAATATCGGACTTTGATAATACCCGTATTTACAAATTATAGGGCAAGTTATACAACTCACCCCACTAAAAAGCCCTCCCATTGGGGCGGATTCACCAAGGGACTAGGTGTCCCCTTGGTGTTGATTCATGCCTACACTTGTCCTTCTAGTCCAAGACTCATATAACGCTTACTTTGACCCACACATGCACACACTAGACATTTTATAACTCAAAAATTATGCATTTCTCTCTTCCTCTCACCCCTTTGACGCCACCAACACTCACACAAACACTCATTTCACAAATTTTAAAGATCAAACAAAATACTACACTAGTAAACATGAATATTCAAGTGTAACCCTTGAATTTGGAAGTGATTTAAAGAGGTATTCAAGAAGGTTTACATACATTTTGGGGCTGAAGTTAAACAAGTTTTTATCAAGTTATTTTGGATAAAGAAAATGGTGATAAAAAATAATATGGGCGAAGATCAAGCTTGAAGTTGAAGTCTTGTATATTTCTTTTGATCATTTGATCATCATCATCATTTCTCTTGTGGTAAAACTTTCTAAGTTTTGTTATCATTTTATTTTGATTTCAAAATGTATATGTATATGTATGATGTATGATGATCAAGTAATAAAATGGTTCATGCATGCATAGATCTAGGTTAAAAATGGCTTAATCAACTATTGAAACTAGCTACAAATAACTAAAAATTATGGGCTGATGTTAACAGTAAGTTCTGGAATTTAGGTAACTTTTAGAGTTGATTTGAATAATCTAGGTTGTAGACAAATATCTTGTAATCATGTAGCAAATTAAATCCCCATTGGAATGTAAAAATGGAGTAAGTTATGGTCAAAATACTAAAACTAGTGGAATCTGACCATGCTGTACAGATGGTACAAAAAGTCATACTTACGTACTGATTTGGTTAAAAAGTTAAAACAATGAGACATAGATAAAATCATGTAGAGTTCCTGAATCAAATTGGATATCAACCAACTCTTTATGGTTAGTAAATGGACTATCAAAAATGGTGAAAGTGGATATTTCAGTCCAGAATTTTGTAAACATTGACCTTATGTAGTAAAAAATTTGTTCAATAAAGTATATGAGTATACTTAAAAACTTAGTACAAAAAATGGTCTTGGATCTGTAATAATATACTTAATTAAGAAACTAAGGATAATATAAGTTATCAATAAATCATTTACGGTTATTAAAATACGACTATTTTTGTAAACCTAAACGTATATAAAATTTTTACGTCCTACAAACACGAAACACTACAACAATAAAAAACGTTTACAACTAAAAACCTTAGTGGCTAGGACCCACTTTCTTGGAGTTTTTTAAAAGTTAACTTATTGATAATAAACATGTCCCGACCTCGAGAACCCAAAAATTTATAAAAAGCACCTCATATACATGCTTGATGGGGTCCATAAGGCCTAATTGGGCCATTAGGCCCAATGTATTAAAATAGACATATTGGACTTGGCTTTAAGCCCAACCCACTTGGGCTTAATTAATGGGCTAAGACCTGGTCTTGGGTTAATAATATCAACCTAAACACTTAATGGACTTACTTATGAGCCTATTGGGCTTTTTGGGATATTAGGCCATAAGAGCAAAAATGGCAAATAGAAACTAGTTAAAAACCTAGAAAAACCTAAGTGTGAAATAATTAAATCATTGGGTCATGATCATCATATAAAATACATGTATATATATACATACTTGTTTATTTTATGAGTCATCGTTAATTTTTATCGACTAGAAACCTAAGACCCGTTACAATTTATATAGGTCTTGATTGATTGACCTACTTCCGAAGTTTTTATTCATCGATATTCTCATCCGACATCACTAAGTGAGTTCATAGCCTCGCATAGATTGTATGCTAGTTGCCTCGATTATTATTATAAGTTAGCTTAACTCGCTAGATAAAAGACCTGCGGAAATCATGAATTGTTAACTACCGGGAAATGGTAGACGCTTATACATGAAATAGTACTATTTGGAGGCTACCACCTCTAATCCGTGACGACTGGCTATCGTCAAGTGTCGGGAATATGACACAAACGGATTCTTGATGAGAGAATAATATGCACTCATAGCGAGGGTGTATAGTAGGCATACCTTGTTGGGAACCCCAACATAATGAGATGGTAACGTTCAATGTCATAAGACTTATAAATAAACCCCGAAATAAACTATGTTTGGCCACAATCGTTATATCCTGATGAATATTGAGAAATGATACTTGTGTTCGGAAATTTTATTGTTTATATATATAAACTCTATGGATTCACTCAACATTATGATATTAACTTTAAAGCATGTTTTATCATCAGTCCTTGAAGGTAATTCGGGGCGATGGAGATTTTGGTTTGTTCAGCTTATGGAAACCTAAATGTTTTTGAAGGCCCATTAAATAAAAGTCATTCAAAGATGATTTGCAAAAATGTTATATGAATTATGAAATCAATTTAGTGACCATATGTATGTAAACTTTTACTTTCGAATGAATGTATTTAAAAAACGTCCTTTTTGAGTCGTATTCTATGACTTGATTTGTTATATTATGACGAAGCCCCCCAAATGACCCTACCACTGAGTTGTTTAGAAAATGGGGGTGTCTACAGATTGGTATCAAGAGCTTAAGTATATAGAGGAACAAAAGATTAAAAAAAATGAACGAAAGGATTTTTGAAATCTTTTAACTATAACTGTGCAAGCGAAATCTCAGAATTACTAATGGACAAGAATAAGAAGGAATTATTTATCGATATATATATATATATGGAAAAATATATATGTTATAGAATGAAATTTTCATTTATTTGAATATAAATGTTAATTATGTAATTATTTAATAACTAAACGAGATATTTATACGATGCAGATTGTCATGGAGAACCCTAATCATCCTAACGAACCGAACGAAGATATTCCCGAAGAAAATCTAGTTATTCCCGAGCCAAACCACGTTGAGGATGCCCATGATCCTAACGAAATGGTTGACATTCCCGATGATGAGGAGTTAGTAGATTATAATGAGGATAATGAAGAAGGACCTAAAGAATGAACCAGAGGAAAACCGAAGTAAGCCCAGGACCCAAATAAGAGGCATGGGAATCAGTTTGCCCAATCATCCTAACCTACAGGCCGTTAATATGAATGGTTGGTATAGAAGGAGGATGATGATATGGAATAAAATGTTTAATATGAGGATATCGAGGACGAGTGTTGTTAAGATGTGAGGTCGATGACGAAGCGGAGTTGATCTTGCTCCTTATGAGGAGGAGGGTGGACCAAACTAACCCTGTCCACCTAGAGATGTGGAGGGTGACAAAACCCCGCCACCTGGAGATGTGTCATCTGATTCGGTGTCATCTGATTCTGAGTCAGAGGACGAGGAGGTCGATGTTGCACCCGAGGCTACTGTTGGGACTATTACCCAAAAGCCTTATGCTATTCGCGACTTTCCGAGGGGCTTATTTAAGGTAGGAGAGTCATCTTCTGCTCGTGACTAATCTAATGTTGATGGATTAGCACTGTGGGCCTTAAGGCGTGATATAGAGGCGTCACATGCATAAGCTAGAGTTATGGAGGCTGAGTTGGGTACATGCCAAACTGAGATTGCTCTTCTCAAATCCAAGAATAAAAACGGGGAAAAAGAAAAGGAGTTACTTAATCATGATTTAGAGAATGTCGAGCGTGCTTTGGGTAATGTTCTCGAGAGGATGTCGGTATTGGAGAGTGGGGAGAATGCCACATTGAAGAAAAGATTGGCTGAGACTGAGACTAAGTTGGCGTGGGCTCGTATGGAGCGTGATATTGCTGAAAGGAGGTTGCATGAGTCCCGAGTGTGGAATAAGATGTTCTACTTGGATATGGTTCGTATTGGGGCTGTTCCGAAGCCGCCATCTGATGATGAGGATACCGAGCGTCCAAGAAATAAATTGAAGAAATCTACTTCTGATGGGACCGAGGGAAGTCTTACCGCTACTTGTGGTGATAGCATTAATTTGCTGAGAGGTTAGTTACGGTCTTGACTTGAAGAGTTCCTGAATTTGAAGTAGAGCTGAATTTTTGAAAAAAAAAAATAATTTTTTATCACAAAGGACTTGTCAACAAAACTTGTATACATTAGCCATTGATTTCGAAATTTTGACCTTGATTTTGAACATTCTTCAACACCGCATCGTTTGCCTTGACGTAGTTTTCAAAATCTGTTTTCAAAACACTATTTGTTGGAGGTTGGTAAGGTAAAACTTGATTGATTGGTGTTTGGTTGGTTGGTGTTTGAATGGTGGGTTGATAAACTTGATTTGGTTGTTTTGACGGTTTTGATTAAGTTTCTCCACGGTTTTGGTTGAAATTAGAATTGGTCCCTTGATAACGGTTTTGGTTGGTTTGGACATTTGGTTGATTAAAACCCGGTGGTTTTATTTGACTTGCCAAATTGGAAGGTTGGTTTCTTTGGAGAAAATTTCCAACGGCTGCTTTTGTTGAAATTGTTGATGTTGTCATGAAAATCGGGAAAAAATGTTTACACCTCGAGTTAACGGGTAATGGTTAAAATTGTGATTTGATCCTAAGTGACACATACTTCCTCAATGCTTTGACTGTGCAGGAGTAGTACACTAAAAGCTTTCTTATGACTCATCATTTGTCTAATCTTGATAGTCATCTTTCTCTAGAGAAGCTGGCTATTTGTTGCATATCGAAAGGGAATTATTAGAAGGCGAAGATTAGAAAGAGGAGATCCGTATCACTCTGGAATCATTAGCACGACTTCTTGAGTAACGAACTTTTGACTTGCTTTCAATAATCGCTAAACCTTCTTGAGGCATCTTGTCTAAGAAATTGCCACCTGCTGCAGAATCTAAAGCATCTTGATCGTTTGAATTCAAAGAGTTGTAAAAAGTATCGGAGTTGGTGAGGTTCTGAAAAACCATGGTGAGGAAATTGACGAAGGAGTCCTTTAAAAAGTCCCATGCTTCATAAAGGCTTCGTTTGGTTTTTGATAAAAAGAAATGATTATTATTCCGATAGTTATGGTTTTTGAAGGTTGGGAAGTATTGGTTTATGAATTTTGAAACAGTCGTCCCCATGTTGAGAATTGATCTTGGAGGTTCTTTGTATATCAATCATCGGGCTACACCGTCTAGAGCAAAAAGGATAAATGCAATAGCTTAATCGAAGTGTTCGGAACTTCTGGATGTCTAAACGTTGAGTGTCCTTATTAAAAATCGAAGGTGGATTGTGGGGATCTTGTTCTACACGTAAATTTGTTACTTTGCACAGATGATTAACGGTTGCTCAGTAAGCTCAAAATTGTTGGATGAATCGGTGGGGGACACTATAGCATCTCATTCCCTTCAATGGTGCTTGTAACATTTGGGCCAGCGTTCGATTGTCGGCCAATGGAAACAACGGTTTGTTCAAAAATTGGTTTTCGAAATCAAAATTTTCACAACGGAAAAGTTTGTGTTGACGTGTCTACGAGATGCGAACGAGGTGCGCTAAAAGAAAAACTAACAATTAAAAAGCAAAAAACTTTTACTATTTTTTTTCTTTTTGAAGAATTTTAACGTTACTCGAAAGAGACTTAAAACCAATAATCAACTACTTCACGGTAGCTCTTGAAAATTATTTTAAAGGGTGAAGCGTACTTGGTAGACGACACAAAAGGCAAGTGTTAAATCTTTGTAATACGAATTTGGGAACCATTGCAAGTTCACCGGAAATTGAAAATGATATATCTCAATGGAAGATATTCTTTGTTGGTGTTCGTTAAACATAACTGGTGATTTTTTTTTCTGAATTAAAGACAATTTTTTATATTTTATGCATTTTTCTATTTTTTTTTTACCTTTTTTTTTATATGGATAATTATTCCTAAAAAGAGAAGAAAATATTTTTTACTTTTTATTTTTTTTTTTTTTGATTTTTGGATTTATGACAAAAATTTAACTTTCGAGGACGAAAGGATCTTCATAACCAAATCGACAAAGCACAAAACGTAGCGAATCGCTTTACACAAGTCCCCTGGCACGGCGCCAAAAACTGATTGCAGTTTTACATAAATATAAAATAATATACTTATAGAGAAATTAAGGAAATCCCCAAGGTATCCCTTGGCAATTTCATTCAAAAGATATTTATATAGAATACCGTATATTAAACGGGCAAGCTTTGATCAACCGGGTGTTTACCCATTGACTTAGTGATGGACACCTCGATCTCGTTTCGGGGGGGAAAATGGGTTTTGATTTTGAATAAGAAAGGAGATATTTTTGATTTTTTTATCACTACTAATATTAAAGGCCCACAATTAAACAAACAATTAACAATTAAATATTACAAAAAGTAAATAAAAATTGCGAATTTAAGAAACAATACAATTTTAAATCTTAAGATTATTAAACTAGATTCCCTAAACCTAACTTATTGCTAAAGATATTTTAGGAAATAAAATATTTTTTAAGGGCTTTTCGGATTTTTTTTATGAATTAAATTCTATTTAATCTAAATTATATTCTAAAAATAGAAATTAAATTGATAAAAACTAAGAAAAATACTTTTTAAACTAAATTAATTCTAAATTACTTAAAAAGATGAGAAAAACATTTTTATTACTAATTTTTCTATTTTTTTTCTTTTTATTTGATTTTTGAAAATGAAATATTAAAAACTAAATTCGAAAATTAATTTTTAAAAATATAAAACTTAAACTAAAAATTATATAAAATTATTTTTTATAAAAAGAAATAATGCAGAAAATTAATTTTATTAAAAGCCCTAATTTTTAATGAGTAATTATTAACTAATTTAACTATTAAAACTAAAAAAAACCTAATTTTATTATTTAATTAAACTATTTTTTTTAACCTAACCAATTTACCAAAAACATGGCGAAAGTGACAAAACAGAAAGTAAGGGTAGGCGGGAAACAATTTGGTTTATATAAAAAAACACAAGTTGATCAATTGTCATGAAAGCAGTCCCCTTTATAACCTAGGTGGGACTTAACACTAGACTAACAATTAACTACGAAGGATAAATTGTAATTAACTAAGGACTAACTGCGTAACTAACAGGGACTAACTATGCAAATTTTTAACTAACAGAAACTTTAAAGAAAGACAGAAATGACCCCTGAACTCCCTAACTTCTAACACTCAACATCTTTTTATATAAAACAGCTTATTACCCTAGCTTTTTAAGAAACTATTTTTATAAACTTGACTCTAATCTTATTTGAAATAAGCTATATGGCTTATGAAGTGATAAGCTTCTAGCAACTTAGTATACCTATCTCTTAACTAAATAAAGCAAAGCAAATCTTCAAGGCACATGGACAAAAATTTTCAATACTTTTAATTCTGCTTTAATCAAACTGTTTGCAATCCTTACAGCTTTTAAGGAAAACAGAAAAAAGAACAATTGGAAAACATAATAGTGTGTACCTTAGATTCACCCAGCAAGAACAACATTAAGGCTGTGTGGGTTTTCACGGCTTATCACATAAGCTCAATTCTGAACCAACAACAAAACCTAATTAAACTATGTGCCTAAACAATTGCTCTAAAACCCTCTTGATACCATAGCAGCCATCCAATTCCAAGTGGTATCAAGCTTGATCATAACAATCACAAACACAAATATTTTTTTTTTGACAGAATTTAAATGAGACACAATTTATATGAAATAAAACTTTTATTAAAACTGAAATAAAGTTTATTACAATTCGAAATGAAATAACATGAAATTGAAATTACATTAAAAAAGTACTACTAAAAAAACTGAATCGAAAAATTTAACTACTACAAAAATAAACTAAAAAATTCACCACCAATAAGCTGGAATGAGGGGGTATTTATACCCGAAGCTTGAGCTCATCCTCCATCTTCTAGACCCTTCTTCATCTTATCTCAGCCCTTCAATCATTCTCTCTCCTTGATCTTGTATCTCAATCGTTCGATTGAGGCATGTGTGCACCCGGATCATTGACGTGGACATATGTGTGTTAGTTATGTGAGTGTAAACACTCACACACGTCACATCACCCAATCATTTCTTCTTATTTGCAAGGTGGATTGGGTTGGGTTTATGATTGATAGTGATGGATGGGTTAAGGGGTGTGAGGGGATCATTAACCCTATGGTTAATTTGGGTGTGGGTGAGTGGTTTAGAAACTAGGGTTCATTGTTATTGAGTGTTGGTCGTGTCGTGTGTGAGTGAGTGTTAATCTAATTTGGGTACAAAGAGTGTATAGTAACATGTAAATGTGTTATAAAGTTAAAAGGTAGTGCTCGGGTTAGGGTCGGGTTAGGCGGCAAATGATATGATTGGTTGAGAGATGGTCCACGGGTTTATTTGACCCGGGTATATGACCCGCGCTTTATATATCTTTGGGGTAATTACATATCTGGCCCTTGTGTTTGGGTAAGAACAATTTCAAGTTATAATTAACTTTCACCAATTGCAAAAACAGTCCTTGTGGTTACAAAGAGTGGTGTTGGCTTTGTAAGTTGAATGTAAAAAGGTGAGGGCATGATCTCTCCTGGCTTTCGGATTTTGATTTGCTTTAGCTTCTTGATCACTCATCGTTCTCGTGTCCGTTTTTTCTGTTTCATGCAATATTTGACTATCCATACCTGCACACATTAAAAACTCAGAATACAAGCACATTTTTGCCATTTTTGATCCGTTTTGGGTTTATTTGGGTCTATTTTTAGCATAAATTGATATGGTGTATTACTACAACTTATCACTAGCTTGGAAGAGCTTCCAAGATTTTACTAGCTTATCCATAAGGATAAGCTAGAGCTGTTGATAAGCTCTTGGAGCAAATTTTGCCTTTGTTAAGCTAAGGACAGGTTGTAGTTCCCTTTACTCTTCTTGTTTTACAATTTCTTAGTGTAATCTAGCTTATTTTGCTTAATTGATTGCTTATTAGTGTTTAAACTTGTCTAATTTAGCTTATTAAACTTGATTTATAATCTGTTTTAGGCTTTAGTAGTGTAGATCTTAGATTTTCATAATTTGTCTAAAAAAATCATTAAAAAATCCAAAAATAGAGTAATTTAGCTTATAGCTTATTAAACTGTCTTATAATTTGCTTAGGTTTGCTATAAGTTGTTTATCATCTGGTTATTAAGGTTTTAAGTCATTAATCTTAGTTTAGGAAGATTATATGGAAACTGTCCTTAGTTAACAGGAGGTGTTTGGATTATTACAGTTTGACCTTCATAGTCTGTGAATTTGTGTTCAATTGTCAGCTTCATTTTCGTAAACTATGAGTTTTCAAAAGGTTTGCATATTAGTTTTTGTTTAAGGATATTTTAAGGATTAATCCTTTGTTCCTGCACCAGGGGACTTTTTCATTTTCTTAGCTAGTTAAAAGTTTAACTTGATCCAAGCTTTCTTAGGTATGAATTTTGATTGTTAAGTGCTCATTTACACTCATTTGGAGTGTTTAGTGCATGTTTGACCCATTTGGTCACCTGCATTTGTGTTTTGTCCCTTGGTCAATTGCATCAGCAGTAGTAACAACAGTTACTACTGCTGTCTATTGAGCTTCATTTTAAGCTTGAATTTGTAGGTTTTAGATTTTAAAATTTAGTAAGTTTATAGATTAGATATAGGTTAATATAGATTAAGTCTTAATTTTAAATTTCTAGCTTGTCTAATAGGGTACATTAGCCTTAAAAGTTCATCAAAAACATTAAAAAGCCAAAAAACAGTATTAACTAGATCCTAGCTTTTAAATTGTGATTTCTAGCTTTTAGAATTTGTTTTTATGATTTGGATTAATAGTTTATAAGTAGGTTGTTAAGTTTTCAAAAGCTCAAATCCTGAAATAGCTTATTGTTCAATTTAGCTTATCTAGTTTTTAAGCTTTTAGTTATAGTTTCTGAGTTTGCACTTTTGATAATTAGATTTAGAGACCTTTTAGTGTTTTCAGTTAGCTTAGCTTATTGAATTTAGCTTATACACATCATAAGCTATCTAGAACAGCTTTTGGTTTTCAATTTGAGCTTAAAATGAGTTGTGTGCAAGCCTTTGAAGGAAAAGTAGTTTTTTAGCTCTTAAAAGCTAAGTCACTGAAAACAGCTTCTTCATAAGCTGTTTTTGAGCTTAATTTTGAGTTTAAGCTTATAGTTGTTTTGTTAAAGTTGTTCAAAAAAGCTCAATCTAAAACTTTTGTTCTTTAAGTTTTTTATAAAAACAAAAAAAAGGGAAGTGAAAGTCGGGGGTGAGCAAGACTCGAACCCCCGACCTCAACACCTCAACCTTTTATAAACACACACACACCTCACTCCTTACCGCTGTGCCCTTGGGTCTTTTTCATAAGACCCTTGCACTTATAATCCTTTATACTCATTTTCCCTTATAAGCTCTTTAAGTTGTTATAGCTTATTTCACGGCTTATTTAATAAGCTTTGATCTCGGGCTTATTTTTCCTAGGATTTAAATAGTTTAAGGTATTTTCTGTCATTTTTCTAGAATTTTTAGAGTTAATTTAGTATTTTTAATAATTTATTTTCATTAAAAACTTTAAAAAATCATAAAAATAGAAAAATAATCAAAAAAATATAAATCTTTTTTAGAAAATTTTCTTTTATCCTAAAGTTCATAGGAAAATTAGTTTCGCTTTCGTAGAGTCTAATTTGCAAAATTTTGTTTTTTAAAGAACGGGATTCGTTCTCGTTCTTGTTTTTCGTGTTTTTAACGCTCGTTTCAACTCCGTTTTTTTCTAGTTTTCTTTAAACTTATTTTTTAGTCAAATAGAGTCCATTTAAAAAGAAAATTTTAAGTTAGGTTTATTTTTAGCAAATTAGGGTTTTTGACCTCCGTTTAAAGGTCCCGTTTTGCGTTTTTAGTTAAATTTTAATTTTTCCGTTATTTGTTTTCATAGAGCTTGTTAATTTTAATTGTTAAAAGTAGTTAATCAAATCAACTATTGAAAATCATTCATAACATTGTCCAAACTGAATCGAGGGTATCAATTCACATTTCTTTGGGATACGACCCGATAATCACTTACCGGTTGATATACGTATTATATTATATATATTTTGAAGAATTTCCTTTTTATCTTTGTCCTCAAGGGTAAGTTGATAATTTTCCATATTATTATATATTGTATTTTTACGTGTGTTAGATTCTTAGCGAATCAGTGGTTGCTTGGTTTAACTTAGTTTAGAACTAGTTTAGGTGTTTCGGGTAGATTAAGGTTTTCGGGTTAGGATTTATGGTTTTGGACAAGCTAGGGTTTTAGGATTAGGGAGGAAATTATTTAAATGTTGTGCTATAAGTGTTTGTAACTCATGCTTAAGAGCTTATACGAAATCTAGAATGAAAATGGAGGGAAAATGAGCTTATTTTGAATTCGTGCATTATTGGATTGTACATTGAGCTTTAGGGAGTTGTACCATGGTTTAGGAGGGAATTAATATTTCAAATGATATGCATTGTACACTTGTACACATGCCTTGAAAGCTTGTATATTCATTTTATATATAAACATTACATATAATTAGGGTTTTGATATAAATGTTAACGTTTGAAATCCGTTTTGTAATAACATTTTGGAATGTACGTTAAATAGATAACGTATGATAAAATGGAGTTTAAAACATATTGCTTGACATATTATAACATTTACTTGATTTAAACGTTGATGAAATTGGTATAGGTAGGTTGCGTGAGCTCGTTTACTTAGGTTATGCAAGTTACGTTGTATAATAGGTGGAATAAAGCAAAAATATTCCCGTGAAAATGGTTATACTTAATTTAATAAGTAGATATTACATTGATGACAATTGCATCTAATTTAATAGATGGATAATTACATAGATAAAAATTATGGGTTGTTATATTCAGCAACCACATTACCACATAATATGAGTCGAATTGCCCTCAAAATCCATCCCCTACAAAACCAAGTAATAAAAATGCAAAACCAACTACATACTAAACTAATAGGATAGGCCGGGTTGTCTCCCGAGAAGCACTTTTCTTTATGACTGAGTCTTTAAAGTTAGACTCCTTCCACCATCATCCAGGATATCCTTGAATCTTGTCTATTACTACCTTAAGCAGTAACAACAAGAACTTCTCAACCATTTACAATTGTTCTTCCTGCACACTATCACAGCCCGTGCATTAAATGTGTAAAACAATAAAACCGAGCAACAAAGAGAAGCATATATGTTTTTAGCAACTACTTGACTTAGAAATACATCACATGAAAATCATTAAGGTTATCAGGCTCAATTTTTAAACACAGATGAAATTTTAAAGTACAAGTAGTGCTTCAACTATTTTTATGTCCCAAACCAGGGATCGTAGCTTCAAGTCGTAACAAGCACTACCAAGTTACGCAAGAACAAGGTTGGAAATGAATTTTTTAAAGATTTTTAAGTTTTTTTAATATATATGCTACGCCGTAACCTGATGAACTGGTTACGTCGTAATAGAACAAGTTACGGCGTAATCAAAAGAGTTACGCCGTAACGACACTCAAGCAAGCACACAGAAATAGGGGTAGAACAGAAGGGCAAGCACATACAAAAAAACACACATATATCAATCAAACAATCAAAAACAACAAAAACCGTTCCCCGGTAACGGAACCAAAAACTTGATGCGTAATTTCTTCTAAACAAAACTACGTCAGGATTTACATTTATAAAACCCTAACTACCTCAACTATTCCTACGCACTAAAGAGCAGTGTACCCTATCATATATAGTGTAGTGATTGGTAAGTACGGGTGTTAACCCAAAGAACAGTTTGTGCCTCTAATTGTCTAACTAGTTTATTAATCTACCTAAGAAAGCATGTTGGAATTTTAGTAGCATTATTGCAGGATGCTTGGGTGGTAAGCCTTGCTGCCGAAAATGGAATTGGTATAGTGACAGACAACTAGAAAGGATAGTCGCATTCAATGATCTTATGTGCAATGTCTCGTTACAACCTTAGAAGGGGTCTAAATTCATTAGGTCCAGTTTTGTAGATGTACCTAACCTATGTGAACTGAGTGGAATGAACTCGTAAGGAGAATTAACCTATTCTCAATTTACAGTCATTAAGATTTCCTTTTAATGATGAGATACACTTTATCTAACAGGTGGTCTCCTATTAGCTCGCACTCCTAACCAGGGAATTAATGCTAAGGGCTCTAACCTTACGGGTAAAGGGTGAACAACTACAAGTGTTGGTCTCCTGTAATCAATCGTGTGTACAAGGGTTAAGCGGGTCACTTAAACCTTCGTACACATCAACCTCATATCAAAACCTAGCAGGGAGTTCAAGGATTTCAAAACATACTACATAAATTAATAAAGGAGCAACTAAAACAATAAGATCATAAATTAATAATCATAAGCATAATTAATTAATTAAATGCAAATGAACAACTAATAAAACATAATAAATAATCATAAAATCAATAATCATATTGCTAGATCCAATAAGTCAAAATAACATAATTAAATTGACCACAGAAAATTGAAGTATAATTACAGACTGTGCTAGATCAGTGCTCTCGATCCCCTAGACGAACGCCATGGCAAACCCCGAAGGGTTTGCCCTATACCCTGCTCGAACTCTTTTTCCCTCTTTTTTGTTGTCAGCTAAACTCTACCGAATGTGAGAATGGAATGAATAATATCATTCGAAAGAATGATATTTATATTAATTTAAAGTTTAGCAACTTGTCACATTTGGCCCTCCGTCTTTAAGGTGGAATATGAAACTTAATATAATTTTGCACATAATTCATCCCTGTGATGAGTCATACTTTACGGCGTAACGGCATTGTCCACGTTACGCCGTAAACCTTCTGACGCAGCTTACATCTTGTAGCGTAAAAATATGTTACAGCGTAATTAAATCCACACGTTACACCGTAACCCTTAGTCAGCATAATTATCTTTAATAATAAATATTTTACGGCGTAACTCCTGTGGGACGTTACGCCGTAATGCCATCGTCATCACCAAATC
This sequence comes from Tanacetum coccineum, assembly GCA_026074375.1. Taxonomy (NCBI): domain Eukaryota; kingdom Viridiplantae; phylum Streptophyta; class Magnoliopsida; order Asterales; family Asteraceae; genus Tanacetum; species Tanacetum coccineum. The sequence goes on along the minus strand of BQNB010048939.1, from coordinate 10,061 downwards.
TTCGTTATTAATAATTGATTACGGCGTAACTCATGCGGGACGTTACACCGTAATATCTTCTATAATGCGGTTTTTGTTGTATTTTTATTAGTTTTTTATTTTGCCGTTTTTCCGCATCTTTTCTGTTCCAATGCCTCTAGTTACTTAAATATTCGTCAAATAAATGCATTAAGTACTGAATTCATATAAAAATGATATAAAGTGAGGCAATAAACGCGAAAATTTGATATATAAAAGTATTAATTATTTGATGTTATCAGTTTAGCCTTTTTATATGAACATTGCCCCTAACGGCACTGAATAGTAACCCAACGGTTCCAAATTCCTATCCTCCATCTTTCCATAAAACACTAAATCTTTCACTTAAATTTCTCTTATTCAAACCTCTCAAAATGTTGCATATTACTACAATTGTGGCGATGGCGAGCGCAATAGAAATTGCCATCTACATGGACGACGTTCCATACGAAGAAGATTATCAGTTTCTTGATGCAATTCTGGCGCTTCTCGTACTGCTCGTTGTCCTAGCAATTGGCGTAGATCTACTTTGGGAGTAATAGATATTATTGCTAAAGAAGGGTTGTAATAAAACTTTTTTTTATGTAATCTTATTTCTAAGGTAATAAACGAATGTGTAACAAAAAATTTATTTGTTCTTTTTATTTACGTCTCTCGATATTTTCTTTACCACGCTTGGTAACTCGTTTGCATTCTCCTTCTTAATTGCTTCAGCTTGAGCGTTCAAGATTTGTGACGTCGGTTTAAAATTTATTGTTGCGACTAAAGTTTGACTCCTTGTTGTCTTATCTGTTCCTTTTGGCTTAAAGCATCAGTTATAACATTTTCCTTTCCAGGGTGATAACGAATTTATACCTATGATGGCGTTGCAACTACTAAGCTCTATGGTATTACGTTGACGTTGAATGGGTGATTTATTAAATTCCTTAATGGCGAGCAAACTTGTTAGCGGATTGTCCTACGGTGACTAATGATGCGTCATGACTTTTTGATGTAGGATTTGGCGCAAGGTGATGTCGAGTCTATGTAGTAAGGTGGTGTAAAGGTCTATTTAGTCACTATGACTACTAACTAAGTTTCCCGTGATAAACATATTTTATGAACATGCATATAATTTTTTTTGCTTTTCGGGGATATAAATAGAAAAATGATTTTGACAAAAGTTTTAGGGTGACTACTCTCAGCATGGCATGGTCTTTCCTGAATTAGACATAGGTTATCAGGCTATGTATAATTAAGGACTAACGATGCAATGCTCATTTTTGTCAAACTAGTGTTATGTTTATAAAAATAGTTTTATAGGGTGACAAAATGATTCATATGATGGAAACAAAATAGTTTACAGGATGACAACAAAATGGTTTGCGAGATAACCATATGATGGTTTGTAAGGCACTAGCTAAATAGGCCCTTGGTGATAGTAAAATAATTTATGTGATGAAAACAAAATAGTTTCATAAAGTAAAAGCAAGATGATTCATAAAGTGATAGTAACATGGTTTTTAAGATGATTGCAAGATAGTATATAAGATGTTAAAAAAATAGCTTATGAGTTAGTGGAAAGATAGTTTGTAAAATGATGGTAACTTAGTTTATAAAGTCATAGTGAAATAGTTTATATATAGTGAATTAGTTTGTAAAAAAATAGTTGAATAGCTTATAAGTGGTGGTAACTAGGTTTCAAACAAATGTTGAAATTGTTTATAGATGATGGCAAAATAGTTTACGAGATGGTAGCAAATTTGGTCAAAAAATGGTAGCGAGTTATTTTATATATAATAGTAATTTAGTTTATGAGATAATAGTGGAATAGTTTATAAGAGTTATTTTGTATATGATAGTTAAATAGTTTATAAGTGATTTTTTTAGTGATGGTAGTATAGTTTTCATAGTGATACTAAAATAGGTTATTAAGTAATAGTAATATGTTTTATATGATGGTAGGAAAAATAGTTTATAAAGTGGTAGTTTACTAAATGATGGTTTATCAATCGATAGTAAGGTAACTTATTATCATGTGGTAGTGAAATGGTTTATGAAGTGGTCGTAAAAATGTTTAAAGGGTTATAATAGTTTAGGGAGTGGCTTGCATAAATAAATAGAGAGTTAAAGTAAAATCAACGAAGTTTTCATGACACATATGTTTGATAGATAATTTAAACCATCCACACATACAACAAAATTTAAAAGAAAGTACCACACAAATTCCTATAGGAAATAGAGTCTAAAAAGATTCCCGCTTAGGTTTTACTAGGTAATACGGGAAGGTCTCTCCTTAAACATTAACATTATTTGCCACGATGTTAGAGTTTCCGCGAGATTTTCCTTTCTAGTATTGGTTCACATGTTTCTGACTCTTCCTCTTTGGACAATCACTCTTGTAATGTCTTAGCTCTCCACACTTATAACAGGTAACTTCAGTCTTCTGTTTTGCCACTAGGGGCCTCTATTTCGCTCTCGGGACTAGGGTCTTATAATCTCTAGTTTGATGACCAACCCGCTTGCAATTTCCATATTATGGCGTACACGAGCCAGTATGGTGATACTTTCACTTGTTACACAATGGTAGATTTCCAGCATAGCCTTCCTTGTTGCTTGGCCCGGTAGTGTGTGCTCTAATCACCTTATGCTCTTTGTTTTGTTGCTGGCTAGAGCTTCCACCGTGGTTACCTTCCCACTTCCTCTTGTTGCTAGCATTCTCTGCTACCTTGCCTTCCTACCGTTCGACTTGGTTCATTAAATCGCGAGCCACGCTGGTCTTTGCCTTGTAGATAGCAATAGTTTTAATAGCATTAGCCACTCGTTGGGCTACAATCTACTCGATTTATGCAAAACTCATCCCTTGATTCATTGTTGTCATTGTTTCCTTAACATCACAAAAAAATAATATATAATGAGATTTCTTCTAAGGTAAAATCACGACACGCAATGAGCACAACATATATGTAAAGTGAGACCATGACACGCAGAGATATAAGATAAAAGCAACCATAGCATAAATATATCAACATCATAAAATAGCATAATCATAACCAACAACATAGGTTAATACTTAATACATCATTTTACATAAATAAAAGAGTACAAGTTTTTCATTACCGCTACCAACTGAGTACTACTCAAGTTTAGTAGGATACAGTACAAAAGAAGCTATAAATGACACTAATATATCTGTCTATGGACCAAGGTGTCTCTTAAGATCCCAGAAGATAGCCTCTATGTCCTACGCTGAACTCCGTAACTCAGCCATCTCAAACCTGTCAGCCTCACGGGACTCTATCAAATATCTGACATCCATCCGAGCGGCTCTTAGTGATACCTGTAGTGTCTCAACTCGCTGCTCTACAACCTCAACCTTAGCACGCGATGCCTCAATATCCTGCTCTGTTATATCAGTCCTTTGAGTACGAGCTTCGTCTCCAGTCTGCCTAACATGGCTCTGCTCATGACGGCTCTATGCATACTCGGCTCGACTGTGCAACTCTAGTATCTCAAGTCTATCGGTTACCTAAAACTCCTGTAATTCTCTGACCTCTTGCTCAGCATATACTGCTCGAAGCTCTAATCTTGTGATCCTCCTTCTAGCAATCCTTAGTGAATCTCGATTAACCACATCGTGTTGCTCCAATAACCCAACTTTAGCACGAAGGGCCATCGTCTCCTGCATGGCAAATGCCAAGCTAGCATGCAAGGTCTCTATGTCATCCCCAACTGACTCAATACGCTCTGGTGGTGGTAGTACTGCTGCTGGTGGTGGTGATGGTAGTGGTGATGGTGATATGGATGGTGGTAGTGATGGTGAGGACTATATGAATCTCTTACGAGATAAGGATAGTAAAAGTGATGGCGATGGTGAAGATGATGATGGTAAGAGTGGTAGTGGCAGTGAAGATGATGATGGTATCTCTGATGGAAGTAGTGGGTGACAGGTGGATGGTGGTGCAGCTCTCCATCGATCCATGGTTGCTATGTAGCCTAGTGGCATCGAGATCTCCTTTCCTGGTTGACGGGCAAAGACATGGCTAGTAGGTAGGTGTCGGGTAGATGGTGGATGAACAACTGATGTCGAAGCAGTCTGAGAGTGGAGTGACTCAGCAGTCTCACTTAGATCCTCATCTGATGAGTCGTCTCCAGAATCTAATAGGTAGCTAGACAAAGCCGGTATACGATCCGATGATGGTGGTGCGGGTCTAACAGGTAAGGTAGTAATCTCTTCGTGAGAATCGGATATGATGACAAATGGAACGAGTACTCCAGCACGTGGTGTAGTAGCAGGAAAAGGTGTGGGACAGGGTGTGGTCATAGTGCTGTGACAATCAAAGGTTTTATATAAATATAATATATAGGACAAGTGTAAATGAAATATACGCAAGGGAAGGTAAGCACAAGTATAAGTCATGTAGGCAAATAGTGTATGCACATGAAAAAGTTTTATGTGATGCAATGTTTATGAAAACGGTTATAGTCAAGGTAAGATATGCAAAACCCATTTTTATTATTAACCGGCCCAAACAAAGGTACTGGCCCAATCCAAAACCCCCCCTAACAGCCGTTATAGCCTAAACCCTTATAACCTTTACTTCGTTAGTCCAAAAGGACTAACGGTGCAAACACCAACCCAACCCCAAGGACTAACAGTGTCACACCACAAGGACGATGCTTGAAATTGCATTATATACCTTGAGGGGATTAAGTTGCCCATTCCCTAAAAGATTTACCCTGCACCCAAATTAAATATAACCCCATCCCTTTTACCCGCCAAACCCTAACCCTACACTGTTCATCATCCTGTCCCTCTCACTCACCCTGCTACATACAAACAAAATAAACCCCACAACTTTACCCCACCCCCTATATGGGCTTATGTACAGGTTGGCAATCCCTTACAATTCTATTGGATGAGAATGAAGACAAATTAATCAAGGGCTGTGATGATTTGATTAGGCTCCAAGGAAAAATAAAGGGCCAGGATGGACTTTGGTTTGCACTCACAGCAAAAACACAACAAACACAAAGGCTTGAAGACACAACTCTATATTGAGGAAAGAAGACAAAAGTTTAGAGTAAACTAGGAGTAGGAGTAGTTTTTTAATTTAAATTAAGTTTTAGCTAAATTTTTACTGTCTTTTAATTTATTGTATTTTGAATTCAAGTTTTGTAAGTCTTTTTATTTGATTAATGAAAATTTCAGTTTTTAAAAATTCTATCTTAAGTTGCTTATCTGCTTATTTCAATCAGCTTATTTTAAGTACTTTATTTTTAGTTCCTAATGCTTATAAGTGCTTATTTCACCCTAATGATCATCTGGTCTTAAGCTTTTGTTTTTTTTAAATTTCAGTTAAAACTGGTTTTAAGAAGTTAAATGGGTGTTTGGGACAAAGGCCAAAATAGGTCAAATTGGTTTTGAAAACTGGTTTGGTCATTTAGATACTTTATGCAAGTCTCATTTAAATATTTCCAATCTGTTTTTAAGCATTTTAAAATTTAAAGTTAAGTTTTGAGGTGTAATTTTTCAATGGTTCAAACTGTGGTTTTAATACTTTTTCCAAATTGTTTGTTCTTGATTTCTGTCTATAAGTCTGTTTTCAAGTCTTCTTCTTACTTAACATTAAGTCTAATGCAGTGGAACCAAGTTTAAAACCATATGCATTTGTATTTAGAATTTTTTTATGTATCTGTCATAAGTTCAAACTGTGGTTTTAACTAGATTAGCTCTTATTAGTTTTAAGTTACGACTTTTAGAATATAAGCTCACTAGTTGTCATACTTGATCTGTTTAAGCTCATTTTTCATTTTAAAGTTGATTTACTAGCTTATTTTATGGCAGCTTAAGCCCATTTACCTTATAGAAATCTTGTCAAATTTAGCATATGCTGAGTATACAGCTCTTTTCAAGTGCCTTTTCAATAGCTTAGATGAAATTCAAAATCTTTTCTTATTGCTGATTCTAAGAGCTTTTTGGATAGGCTTTTTAGGGTTGTAGGTCAAATTTCCATAAGGATCCCTTAGTGGGCTTAAAAATAAGCCCAAAGGTACCTCTTAGGCTGTTTGGCTCAAAGTCTAGGCCAAACTGCTTATTGGCTTATATGTGCTTGTCTGTCCTTTTTCCTTTGCTTATTTTATTTGTTGTGCTTATTAGGTGTAGTGTAGGCCCTAATAGCTTATTTTGTTTAAGTTTGAGCCTTTTTTAAGCTTTTTCAGTTTAAGTGTTAAGTTAAAATGCTATAGGTATGTACTGTTAGCTTATCAAGCTTTTACCAGCTTATTAGTTGCTCATTTTTGTTTCTTATTGCTTATTAGGTATAGGTGTTGAGCTGTTTTTGCTTATTTGTTTTTTTTCCTTTGGTTATTTGAGTCTATAAATGCTTAACAACTTAGCTTTTCCTTTCCTTAGTATTAAAACACCATTCTGTCAGTTTTAAATTGCTTATTTCTTAGCTTACTTTTGATTTTTGTAAAAAGTCTTTTTTTAAAACTTTGTTACCTAAGCTTATTTAACAAGTTTAAAAAAAAATGTTTTCAAAATAGGGAAGGCCATGAGGGTCGAACCCATGACCTCCCCCTTATATACACAAAGCCTCACACACACCATACACAACCAACTGCCCTAGGGTCTTTTTCGTTTACTATTTCACCCTACTTTAATTTTATACTCATTTTGTACTTTTAAGCCTTCAGCCCTTTAACTGCTTATTAACAACTTATTTTTAAGCTGTTTTTCAAATATTTTATTTTTCTTGCATTCTACATGGCTTAAGCTATTTTCCAGCATTTTTTCAGATTTTTCCCATTAAGTTTACTATTTTTAATCTATTTTTCTTTTTAAAACTGTTTTTAAATCACAAAAAATTAAATAAAAATCAAAAAAATATAATTCTTTTTTTTAAATTTTCTTTTATCATGTCGGACCTAGGAAAAATAAATTTGCATTCGTAGAGTTAATTTTAGATTTCGATTTTTAAAGAACGGGTTTTGATCCCGTTCTCGTTTTCGCGTTTTAACTTTAATTGCCTTTATAATTTTGTTCCCGTAGACTTCGGATTTCCTTTTATGCCTTATTTATGCTTCCCATAGATTTTTAAGTTATTTAATTACCTTTTTATGCTTTCCCGTAGTTTTAAGTTTAAATTCCCGTGCCTTTTTATGTTTTGCCCGTAGTTTTAAGTATTCCTTAGTTTAAATTTTTGTAATTTCCCGTAGGATTTAGAAAACCAAATCTAAACTTTGATCATTCAAGCACCATTTTCAAACCTCAACTCGATTTTCCATTCACGCCTCGTCGGGAAGAACGACCCGGGTCCGGTTTTGAACTTTGTGGGTAACGAAGTGAGAGACCGATACTTCCGGTAATACTATACTACTATTATTGATTATCCTCTTATATTTATATTTATATTTATTTATATATTTGGAATTTAGTCAGTAACACCCCTAAAATATGTGGCAACGGAATGGTAACCGGGGGCGTTACTTCATAATACAATAGCACAAGATATAAGAGAACGACCTCTAATATGAATCGTTTAAAAGATGACCTCGTTGTTTCATTGAAATAAATAAGTTCAAAATAAGTTGTCTCATGTTTGCATCAGATGAAATTCATAGTTAAAAATACAACGATGAAAGTAGTGCATGAAAAGTCCATGAAAATGTAGTCTTGTATGAATGAAGACCCAGTGCACTCCAAATACTTCATAACTAGTTAAGTACCTGAGACATACATGCTTAAAAGTGTCAACATAAAGATGGTGAGTTCGTAGGTTTATGTAAGTATAAATGTTAGACCGCAAGATTTCAAAGTGTATGATAAATGTAACACATACAATATCACAAAATGTAATTACGTTTTCACTAAGCTCATAACACTGAAGCTACAACAGTATAAGTATGCCAATCAATTTCATGCAATCAAAGTACCCGTGTAGATGTTCAACCCGTAACATCTAAAGTCCGATATGGTATACGTTTGTTCGTTCGGCCCTCCGAAACTAGTAAGCTCTACTTACCCGAACGGGGATGTCAATCTTAAATACATCTATTTATAACACACACACTTACACAAAGTAATTAAGAGTTCATGATGTGGGCATAATGGGTTATCGCTACATAGGCAAATCCGTAATTGTTTAAAAGAGTACTTGCGTCCAAATGTAAAACAAGTCATGTATCACACCCTAAGATTTGTAAAATTGTGATAAACAAGTAAAGTGAGGCTATAAACTCACCTCTAGTGAAAAATATTGATTTTAGGAAATCAACAAGGAAAATCGTCACAATAGTTCCGATATGCAACCTATTTATTTATGGGTCCATTTAGAATAATGCAAGCGAAATAAAATGAAATGATGCACAAACTATTTTTTAGAAAGTCAACATCACCCGCATATGCTTATTTTGTATTTTAGTTAATCAAAACATGATTTCACAAATATATACTTTTTGTCAAAATAACCTTTCTATTTTTAGAAAATCTCTAACGCTTAATTAATATCGTTTTAAAAATATTTCTAAGGCGTCCTAATAATTTATAAGTAATACACTATTATTCGCTAAGGTTTTTATAGCTCAAACGGACCCGAAAACGCTCGAAAACTCAAAAATAAGTTTCAAACATCAACTATTTTACCCAAAAATTATGCAGGAAATTTATTACATTTTCCGAAAAATAGTCCAACTTTTACGAGGTATAGCTCATTCGTTATTGACTTTCATGACAAAAGAAACGTTCCTTATTTCACCGAAAAATCATTCCGGACAAGTTTACTTTTATAAGTTTAAGCCGATTCGGACCAGAAAGGGGTCAAAACACATGATTTAGAAACTGATCAGAATGTACCCGAAACAGTTTTGCCGAAAAGTGTTCCCAAACTTCATTTGACCATAACTTGCTCATTTTAAGTTTGATTTTAGTGTTCTTTATATCAAAATTTATGTAACGACATCTACTTTCATAATATTAGAGTTTTAACAACTCAAAATATTTTTACGTGACCTATAACACATGGGCTGTTTGGGACAGTTTGTATAACTTCCCGTAATGTGTCAAAATAACAATCCACAACGTCTCCAAAGGCCTAATCTAACATATCTCCGTTCACCACTAATTCAAACAACAAATCCACCTTATAACTAACTTAATCTCTTCACCAACAAGATACAACTTTACTAATAACACAAACGAACATATAAAATCACTAGTTTACTCATAAAAATTCAATAAACACAATAATATTGTAAGAACATAAATGATAATTTTTTAATCACTAGAAACTACTAGTTAAGTTTATAAAAATAATAATACAATCATATGGGTGATGTTTGTTTTGAAAGAAAATGTATAGATGATCAAGATGCATAAAGAATCAAAAGTGTAGTTAGGAGATGCTTACAAAGATGATGAACATAAATGAACCCTAGGTTTTGATTATAACCCAAAAACTTATAAAATAACCCAACTTGTAGTGATGAAACCCTAGCTTAATCTTGAAATCCAAACTTGCAATCACCTTAGAACACCTTAGGAATGAACCTTAAATACCCTTATATGCTAGAAATATCAAGAAAATAGAAGACAATAGGAACCCTATTTGGTTGATTTGTGCCGTGGGTTTATGGAGAGAAAAAGAGAGGACGAGTTGAGTTTTCTAGTGATGAAATGAGAAGTATAAGTGTGAAGTGTTGATTATATAGAAAATGTTTAGCTAGTTTGGAAAATATCTAAAAGATAAGAATGACAAGTTATAAGTGATTGGTATGGTGCATGGTAAGTGAGGCATGGGATATGTGTAAGAAGAGATAGGAGGTTGGCTTGTGTAAGTGTTTATGTAAGATAGTTAGTAGAGTTGGTATTGATTTAGTGTAGTATATGATTTTAGTGGTATTTTGTATCTAAATACACATGCGACCGGTTCATATTCTAAAAATAAGCGAGGGAAATAATTATTTTTTTATAAGGTATAAGTATCATGGGTATTTGTAAAGGTGGTATGGTTTACATGCATGCATGAGAGTTCGTAATGCGAAACGTAAGCGTTTCATGTAAA